>JAOEHQ010003123.1:2479-16380 GCA_025447715.1 Asclepias incarnata
TACCTTATAAAAAATATCCCCCCCCCCCCCCCCCCCCCCTTCCTTCCTTTTTGGAAATAGTTCGAAAAAGGGATTTGCGAAATAACCAATTGTCCTTAATAACCCTCCTTTTGGAAAGAGTTATAAAATTACCCAGTTTTCTTTAATAAACTAATTTACACCTAAACTCTTATCTTTTAAAATATCACCACTCGACACCGCCACCACTATCAATAATCGCCGCCACCACCAAACTTCCGCTGCCGCTGCTGCCGCATTGTGCAAATACCCTTCTAGTATGTATGTGTAAATAACAAAAAATTTTAGACCTCACATTTACTTACAGATGTGGGGTATATATATAAACAAATAAAGAGATAAATAAATAAATATATACATACATACATACGCACATATGAATTACAATCAAATGATTACACCTTAAAGTAAAATCATTTAAGAATAGTTTTGCACCTTAGAATTTAGTGATCAACAGTTAAAAATTTTTTTGATACATTATTAAATAAAAACAAAAAGGGCATAATTGAAATAATAAACATTTATATCCTACTTTTGGTAGGGTTTTTTTTCCATAATTCAAAATGACTATTATGTCACTTGTTCTCACATGTTTCTGTTTGAAGAATAGATGTGATAAAAAGTCATTATATATAACGTTAATTATTGTAAAATAAGTTTTAACATAAAATGATAATATCTTGATCATTAGCTCGTATAATTAAAATGAATAATACTGATGCATGAAGATTCATAGAAAACAAGTATATAAAACTGATGGCATCAGAAATAAAATCAATTAATCATGATGGCTTCCATGATTTATCGGTACCAAACATAATGCTAACTTTTTTACAACGTATAAATTGTTCATATCAGATGTTTTCGCGAGCTTTAAACAAAAGGATGGAAATTTTAAGCAAGAAATGGCACAAGATGTTAAAGGTCTAATTGCATTATATGAAGCATCACAATTGAGCATAGAAGGAGAGAATATTCTTGAGGAGGCTGCAGAATTTAGCAGCCATGCTCTTAAAGATGAAAACTTGTCGTTTTTCGATCAAGATGAAGCTACTATGGTTAGAGATACATTAGAGCATTCTTATCAAAGGACCCCATCAGCTTTCATGCTCAAGAAATTCATTAACCATTTCTCCGGAACAGCTATATCTGATCTAGCTAAGTTGGAATTGGCTATAGCTCAATACTTGTATCGAACGGAAGTAGATCAAATCTCCAAGTAAAGTTCTCTACGTATTTCCACCTTGATTCTTTAAAATTTATACTGATTTCATATTTTGAATGGTGGAATATTGGTTAAGACAGGACAATAGCAAGACACTAGAGGTTATACAGATGATTAAGAATATTTACACCAGCTTCAAAGTTGTGGCCCTTGGGTAGCTAGACCACTCTAACATGGCAAACTTATTTTTTGGGATTATTCACATATTCCCCGACGAGACTTGAACCCACGATATCTTGATTATCTCGAATACGCTAGGCCAAAATCCTGTTCTAAATTGACACATATGATTAAGAAATACAAAATTCATTCTTTATGTTGTTTTTAAAATAACTAAAATAGATATTTCATCTTTCTTATTGGATAGATGGTGGAAGGACTTGGGTTTGGCTGAAGAATTCAAGCTTGCTAGGAACCAACCGATGCACTGGTACTTATGGCCAATGGCAGGCCTCACTGATCCCAGCCTGTCGGAACCGAGAATTGAGCTCACTAAGGTCATTGCATTAGTCTACATAATTGATGATATTTTTGATGTTTATGGAAAGCTGGACGAACTCGTCATCCTCACAGAAGCAGTGCACAGGTACAATAAATTACCATAATCCTATCCTAAAACATTTATGAAGCTTCAATAACATTACCAAATTACATTTCCAGTGAGTATGTATTCAATAATAGTTATTTTTTACAAGGTCTCTACTTACATTACTTGCAGATGGGATCGTAACACTCTTGCACAACTCCCGTATCACCTAAGGATCTGTATTCAGGCTCTCTACAATGTAACACATGAAATTAGTGACAAGATATACAAGAACCATGGCTTCAATCCTATAGAATTTTTAAAAAAAGCGGTAAGGACAAACCTTTATGAAGCGACCCAGATATAGAAAAATAATTTTTTCAATGAATTACAGATAAAACTACAGTATTGAGCGAGGGCCCCCTTAAAATCTCCGTCCTTTCCTTCCTCATTCTCTAGAATTACATGTATAAAGTTTATATTCTTGGTGTCTATTATTTTGTAGTGGACAAACCTTTGTGAAGCATTCCTAGTCGAGGCAAAGTGGTTTGCTTCTGGATACATGCCAACAGCAGAGGATTACTTAAAGAATGGGATTATTAGTAGCGGGGCAAATGTCGTGATATTGCACATGTTTTTCCTCCTCGGTGGTGGCACTAGCCAAGAAAGCGCGAACACTATTAACGACAACCAAGGCATATCATCTTGTCTGGGAAAAATTCTTCGACTTTGGGATGATTTAGGAAGTGCTAAGGTATACAAGTAATTCACTACAATATATTAATGTGAATGTGACCTATATAATTAGTTATTTGATGACTTTACGTATTAGTTTAATTCAAGTTAATTGGCTCCCCAACAAAACATATACATAGAATTACATAGTTATATTTTCCTATATCTTGTAAACTAACCACTTGAGTTAGATCGAGTGGCCACCTCCCTCCGCTTATGAAGGGCCCCACATGGGAGTGCCCAACAAAGAGTTGGCACAGGTTCCAGGCTTGCCTCAACCAATTGTTGGGGTATTCTTTTAGGAGAATGAACCCCTTGGAGGGAGCAATGAGTAGGTATCAAAATGATATACAGGATCAGAGGGTTCCTATCACCATACTTTTTATCTTGTAAATTGATCAGCCTTCCAAGACCAAAAATTCTGGCACTGCTTGATGTTGATAACTTTATAATTTTTACTCATCTTGAATGACCTAACAGGACGAGGATCAAGATGGTAATGATGGATCATACGTGACGTATTACATGAACGAAAACGAAGGGAGTTCAATTGAAAATGCGCGGGAACATGTTATGGAAATGATAAACAACACTTGGAAGCAACTAAATAAGGAGTGCCTCTCCCCATTTCCATTTTCTACTACATTCATAAACGCCTGTCTCAATCTAGCAAGGATGATTCCTCTTATGTACAATTATGATGAGAATCACACCCTTCCTCTACTTAAGGATTATATAAGTTGTATGTTTTAGTGGGAAAAAAATTCATTTTTCTCATAACAAACACATATATGGTTTCTTATGTTTAATAGTTGTCAGTAGTTTAATAGTAGTTTTTATTTTAGTGCCTTTAATATTTTAGTTCATTGTCTAGTATGTCGTTTGTTCAAGTCATTTTTAGGAGTTTGGTTAAGTTTGTTGTTGAGTCTGTTAGTTTGTTTAATTAACATTGCTAGTAGAAGTATGTGTCTAGAGTGTCATGAGATAAGGAAGCCATGTGTGTGAGTCTTGACCAAATCAAAGGGAGAGTGGGAGTGTGTCAACACTTAACTAAGAAGTGGAGCATGATGGGGGAGTTGATATCAAGACAGAAACGTGGGGATATTTTATCTCATTTGTAGGCTATATATTATTGTAATTATCTATGAATGAATGTAATGTAATTTCCTTTGAGTCTAAATTTCTCACAGCAAATTCTGTTTCATATTTTTCATACACTAAACACACAAAACAGAAAGCACATCAAGAGGTCGATTTCCAACACCCTGAAGACTCACATTGGATCCCCATCATGACCTCCCGTAATTTAAATTACTTTTAATATACAATTATAATTATAATTTAGCATTTTTAGCCCTTTTACGAAGGTTTGTCCACTACAAAATAAAATAAAAATAAAACAATAAAAACAAAAATAAAATATAATGTAATGACAATTGATTGTTACAAAAATAAAAATATATGTAGGAATCAGGAAAATATTAATTTCCAACCCATATGAATGCCTTCATGGGCCAGAAAGTCCAATACCCAAGTCCACACCATCTGCAATGCATTCTTGTCCGTAACCATATTACAAACAATATTAATTACCATACGAGATTTTTCATATTCATGCTATTCGGGAAAGACGGGTCTTTTAACTCAAATGTGTTTGCGTAACCGGGTTATTACCATTTTCACTTCCGAACATTTTCGTAGCCAGCCTTATCTTCTGAGATTCAAACTTGAGATCTCGTGTGGTGATATACAAGGGCGGATCTATCTTAGGGCCCGGGGGGGCCCCGGCCCCCTCCGTTTTTTCGCTCTGTAGTGAAATTTTATCCGTAGTTCGTTCGAAAAATTATTTCTCTTAGTATAATTTTGTGGATCCGTGACTTTCGGTCCCTTCCGTCACTTTTGGCCCTCTCAGTGACTTTCTTCAAGATCCGCCACTAGGACTGATATAAAGATATCATTATCACTAAGTCATTTTTTTGGAGGTTGGCTAGATGGCAAATGCAAACATTTAAAAATAAATTCAATCCATTTTCCAAAACTAATATAAGTTTCAAGTTCTTAAAATCACATTTAACCATTTCGTATTAACCATATTACAAACAATATTATTTTTAATCATATGGAAAACAATGACTAGTTAAAAAGCATAAAGTATAGAGCCTAGATAGTGTGTAACTATGTTCTTTCGTGATGGAGAATTGGCTAATTTTGTTAACAAGAGGGTTTACCTCGCGCGTTGCCGCGGATATCTGTTTTATTTTTTAAAGATAATACCACAACTACATTATCATAAATATGTTTGCTGTAAAGTTTGTCAAAGATCACTATAAAAAGAAAAAAAACGAAGGAAAAGACCTAAAACAACCAACCCATAATGGGTTGATAAAAAATAATACCAAAATCACTGTATGGTAGACATGTTTGATCAAAATTTTATCATACAAAAATTTAATTTATTTAAACACAATACTACAACGACTTCATTCTAAAGTTGATCATATCAAATACACATATTCATTTTGTTGAATACATATTTTCATTTTGTGTAACAAAACAAAAAATCAAAAAGGAAGAAAATTGTGCAAAATAGATAAAACAAAAATAAAACAATAAAAACAAAAATAAAATATAATATAATGACAATTGATTGTTACAAAAATAAAAATATATGTTGGAATCAGGAAAATATTAATTTTCCATATTTTCCAACCCATATGAATGCCTTCATGTCCAGAAAGTCCAATACCCAAGTTCACACCATCTGTAATGCATTCTTGTCCGTAACCAAAAAAATTAAATAGAAAGTGAAGGGGCCGGGTTTTGAACCCTCGACCTCCTAATACAAAAGGTGCGCGTACCACCCGAACCAGCAAGACTCTTGTATATTTTTGGTAAACTAAGTATATATTGCAATCTGAATTCACTGCTTTAGTAGTTGTAAAATATGTATTGGAACATTCATTTTATTGTTTACTTCGTTCGTTTTTATTAAAGGTATATAATAAGTTTTATAAATACGCATGTTCTCTTTCTTAAAATAACACCCTATTAACTTTGATATATTTGGTAAGTCTAAACCCAAAGAGTTTCATCCATATTCTGGAAGGGGGTTTCAAAATATTGTACGCGGGTCCATGGACCCTTAAATAGATCATGTAGAACAGTCACTGTTTGATCGTGAAAACATTGATTTTTATATAATATATTTTAGTCTCGTATATACACATGAGTACGTTAAAATAACTATATTAAATATTTTTATTTTTTTTTAATGTATAATGCTATTCTCGGTTTATATACTCGTTAGAATAGTTCATGTACAAACCCATGTAAAGGGAAAATTACAAACCCCCTCTAATGCACATGTGCATAATATATATAGTGGGGAATACGAAAAAGATTCATATGAGAACCATTTGAATTGGAAAAATCATGAGACCCTTTAAATTATAACTTGATATTTATGTTCATAAGTAAATGGTATATGAAGGATAGTTAATCCACATACACATGCCTATATCCGAACCCGATTGCATAATACTCAAATTCTTATGAAACCTAGCACATGAGTAATATACATATGTGATCAAGTATACTAATGTTGATATGAATACTTTACTCCACAATATCAAAATTTTAAACACAAACTAACTCGACTAGTATGGATTATTTGGTTTTTACTACTGTAACAGAAACCAAACAAATAGGTACAAATAGGTCTGGTCTAACACACTTAACAGTATTGTGGTGGACTGGTGGTTTATCGATCGGGAGATTGTGGTTCAAAGACACGCGCGTTACATACATGCGTGTACAATAGGGTTGTCAATAGGTGCGACTATTTGATACAAGCAAATTTCAGTCTGCATCCAAACCATAACAATCAAATTTCGGTCTACATCCAAACCATAACAATCTCGCTCTACATTCAAACCAAAGCATAGAGACGGTCTGATTTAAACCTCATGAAACAGGGCAACAAAAGTCCTCAAATGATCCAACTCGGTAAAATTCCATACATATAACTTAATGCACCTTAAAACAATACCAGACCATATAGGGATAAAGAAGATGCAACAATGACGCCAAATGATCAATGCAGGATAACAAAATGCTAGTACATTCCTACTAGATAATGAACTAAACGAAACCCTAAGAAACATATAGTCATTTTCAAGCTCTAAAGTACTAATCAACAGACAACTTAAGCTTATAATATATCAGATTACTTCTCTCGACGAGTTCCACAAGCTCCTTTGCTTCATCAATCGCCGACTCCTTTACTAATCCATCCACCACACTCTGCAAATTAAATCTACCAACATTAAGTTCCCGAAGCAAACCAGTCCTGCTCAGCTCATATCCATATCGGTAATCCCCTTTTTTAGACGCAAAATTGATGATTATCCTAAACGTTACCGAGTCAGGAACAATCTCATTTTCCACCATTTCTGCATACCATTTCTTGACTCCCACCAAATCATCCTCCTTAACAAACCCATGAATCAAACCATTATAAGTATACACATCTGGTTTCACCCCATTACTCTTCATCTCATCGATCAATCGAATAGCTTCATTGATTCGTTTATCAACAATCAACCCACGCACCTTTGCGTTATAAGTCAACACATCTGGTTCAATATTCTTCCCTTTCATCACCTCCCATAACTTATCACCATCTGATACTAACCCCTTTCCATATAATGCATCAATAATAGTATTATACGTATACAAACTACACTCACATCCATTGCTCTCCATCTCATCAATCACTTTCAACGCGGAATCGCAATCTTCCATCTCACATAACGCTTTGATCACAACATTATACGAAACGTCATCCGGCTCAATCCCAACCACCTCTCTCAGCTCTTTAAACAACTCAGACATTTTATCAACCTTTTTCGAATTAACACACGCATTAAGAAGCGCGTTAGCAGACAAAACAGTCCGCGGACAATTTAGTTCAGGCATTTCATCAAACAACTTACGTGCGTGATCATACATTCTTGCTTTTCCATACAAAGATATCAAACGAACGACAAAGGGCTCATGGGTCATTTCTGTTTTGTATCTTTTCTGATGTTCGAGGATTTCTTCAATGTAGGAATATTGTCTGGCTTTTGCAAGATGTGAAACGACGTCATTGTAGTACTTGTAATTATACCGAAAAGGGCCAATATTTGAAGATCTTTTGAATGTATCTATAAACATTTTGAGGTTTGCTAATGAATCTGTTAATTGTGACATTGGTAAGGGATTAAAGGCAAGCTGGGTCTTCTGTGTTTTGGGCCGTGAAGTGGTTGTGGTGGTTGTGGCGGCTGCGGTGGGGGTCTTTTTGGGTCTCTTTGTTTTTTCTTTTAATACTTTGGTGGTAGTGTTGGACACGGCGGTGCCGGTGGCGGGACCGGCGCCGGTGGTTGAATTGAAGAGGGAATGGAGACGGATGTAAGCGGCGGAAGACATAATATCGTAACAGAGGAGTTTGAGATGGGAATTACAGAAGTAATTCTTCCAACACTTTTCAAAATAGACTAGGGTTTATGAGCATTATATTAGGTAATTAAGAAGGAAAACCCGTGTTTATCAGTTTTAATATTTACTGTGTAGTATGTTCAAAATATTTTGTGGTTGTTTTTAAAAAGGTTTAGGGTCTCGGGATGTAATGAACTATACACGAAGGTTTATGTTGTGTAATGAAGTACTCGAGTGTTCATTGTATGTAGTGAACTTTCAAATTCCGATTATTGGATGACCCTGGTATATGTGACAACTATACAGCAGAATCTACAAGTTAGTAATGCTTAATTTTTTAGCAGTATCAAAATAAGTGGTAGGTATATCATTCCCTTTATAATTAAGTGTGATGGGTTTAGGTTTAACTTTTTGACATGATTATTAAGTGGGTTGGGATTGGATTAAGGTATATAAACTCATCAACACGTAGCTCGTCAACCCGTTAGCCCACACACGACATAAATATCACCCCTAAAAATAACATGTTACTCTATATAGAATTTATCAAGATTGCATACCTTTGTAATTGTACCTTTTAGGTGACTAGTATCTTGCTAGTTTCGCCTTTTATATTAATATACTTCATTTTGCCGTTCAAAAAAAAAGATTGCATACCTTTGGAACCTTTAACCTAACCGCTATCAACGTGTTTTAGTAGTTTGATATTTCCACTTCACAAGATTTCAAGTTCGAGCTTTTAAAGATAAACATCTTGGGGAAGGTCATTGAAAAGAGTTCGTGATAATCACAGTATTATCTTAGTTAAATTTGACATACAAGGCTGCGGTAGAGAAAGCAGTGAAGTTGTCAAAGGGAAACATGAAACAAGAAGCGAAAAACTCATTAAATGACGAAGGTGAAACCAAAAACCATATGAAGCTGTTGCCGTTCGAAAATGGAATTTGATATCCATCTACCATGAACGATGATGAAAAAGATATGAGCATTTGGATGACATCCTGTAGGACGATAGGATTGTGCTTTCTGGTTTCGGACATTCCATAATCACCCCCCATGCTCTAGACATAAGTTTTGAAACCGAGCCTATGGTTTGAAATTACAAAATCTCATATAAAGTTCATCAAAAGCAAGCTTGATCTTTCTCGTCTGGGCAAGCTTTGAGTTAACCACAAGCAAACCAATCCTTTGACGAGTGTAGCTACAAGCCAAGCAACCCAGAGCTTAGCTTAATCATTCTCTTTAAAACTCAAACTCTATAATTAAACCCAAATACGACATATTCTTGCATATTGAATAATATTATCATTCTAGCTAGTGTTCAACTACAAGTCAATCACAGCTTCCACACAATTTTTGCAATAACATTTTACAAAATTAAACCACATCATAAGCAGAGATCGCTAATATCTTGACTGCATAGACATGGCTAGAAGGTGTTTCTAGCATTCCTCACAAAGTCTCTTCTTTTTCAAGCTAAAAGTTGGCAGCCTGCAGAAGAAACATAGCAGAGAATATAAGAGCCAACTTTTTAACTTGGTTCGATTTGATAAGTTTCGAACTTAATTCTGTAATAGAACCATCTTCCTAATTATTTTTTTTAAACAAAGAGCAGATTCCAATATTTGTGACCAAAATAGACCAAATATTCCAAACAACATCAAATTTTACAGTTTAAAAACATGCATCTTGTGATAACACTCAAATTTGTAACGAAACGACAAGAAAGTTGCTTTTAAATGGACTTCATTAGAAGTAGGCAAGCAGCAATTTAAACCCATTTACTTATGCACCAGTCATAAGAGTAAAATAAAAGGGCTAAGTGAATTAGAACTCACGCAATCTAAAATACTAGATGAAATAACAAGAGTTTATAATCACATTTCTAACTTAAAAATGTTGGAAGCAAGAAAAAAGTGTTTCTGGCCATCCCAAGACCTTTCTGCTCGTACCATAAATTACCCCGACCCATTCTGACCATTTCCCTACGGCCTACCCAAACCTGCCCATTGCACTACCTATACAATTCTTAGTGAAATAGCAATACTCCTGAAAGGTTGAGTATTCGGGAATAGGAACCAGTAGATGATACTACGATAGAGAATGACTTACCATAATTTGGGCACTTAGAGATTTCATGTTGAGGGTGATTCAGAAGAAGCGGCCTCTTGCTTTGGTCTTCTCTGCTCAGGAGGAGGTCCATCTCTTTGTCTCACATACCTTTTACTCTCGTATTTTGATTGCTTCCGTGGCTTCGGTTGATAAGTAGGATACTGGCAAGGAATTATTTCCCCATTCACATACTTGTCACCTGAGAAAGACAAATGCAACCATCCATTTAGTAAACCCAGAACATATTAAAAAGTTCGATTTCATTAATCTGCTCATAACACAAATAAAAATAAAAATAAAGTTAAATATAAAATAAGGAAAGCTAAATAAGTCACCTCCATAGTCCTTATTCTTCACATCTATGTATGAATCGGGCAAAACCCAGAGCACTCCAGGTAATCCTACAAAACAATTACCTATAAATTTAGTTTCTTATATTAAAATCATCATAGTTGATAACTGATTGGGTAACTATACTTACCCTTGAATTTTTCAGATGTTTCTTCAGATACTGTGCATTGGAATCCGGTGTACGTTGTGGTGCTAAAAGCATACATGTTCTTCTTTGCGTCCTCCATGCTGACATTCACATTTTTAGCACAATTATGAAAGCTTAAAAAAGTTCATCATTGCAAACAAGTAAAAAATCCTATTCCTCTAAGATATATAACCATCTCTAAGCCTAGAAATAGAGAAATGCAAACCGTAAGTATAGAAATATAGAACATCAAACAGATTTATACTTCTGTATGAACATATACTCCTGATGGAAAAAACCATAAAACAGATATCTGCGTATCTCTCATTTCAAATTTCACACAAGGTTGCAACGTACAGTATAATTTATGTGCACTTTGAGGATGTTCCTTAGAGGGAACCTAGTTTACAAAAATACGAATTGCTGAGATAAGAACAAAAGGCAGAAGTTTAGCCCTATAGAGTTTGAGAATCTGTCTACCGTTCATACAGAAAATTAAAATTTGAAAACAGAATCATAGGATCTTTTCATTGTCAGCAATTGAGTATAAAACATTTCTTTAAAATTTGACTATAAAACATTTCCTCTCAAACACAAATTCTAAAACATACAAAAACTGCGCTTTTGTAGGTCGTTGCAATAATTTACAAAAAACAATTTAACTTCTTCTAAATGGTAAAACCTACCTACCTTAGCAGCAAGTAAAGCCATTCATACATAGCAACCATGGAGATGGATAAGAGAAAAGTCACCTTTCGGTAGAAAGTATAGGAAGAAATCTCATTCTTGTACCGACACATGTTTAATGCATTTTTTACACCTTGATATATCAGTAATTTTCGGTGAATTAAGGTGTAAAAAAGTTCATTAGACACGTGTCACCTCCAAAATCCTTCCTACGCTTTAAATCATAACGTGACTTCTATACTGAACATCACCGGATCACATTTAGGGGTTCAATTCAATTTCTGTTGTGGGTTGTTTTTAGCATATTCTAGTATTTTCAATGAGTTTAAGGATTTAGGCAAAATATTCACTCACCAAGTACCACGGTGATCTAAAGACGGGTAATTTTTTCAATTTTGATACATTTGATAACAGTTTCGATTTGACATATTTACAAGACTTGACACTAACTTTTTTTAATATCCCTTGAAACTTATAAAATCGAAACAATTATTCCTATAAATATATCAAACCAAACAATCATTCTTTCTTTAAGTGAAAGAAATTATTTTACCTTCATATTATAATTAATTACCTCTTTTTGGCAATAAACCCTAGTGTATAACCAATTAAAAATTTAAAAAAAAAAAAAAAAACTTAATAAACAATCACAGGAGTAACATATTCAGTGAGAGGCTTTCCCTCCCTGGAAGTCCCAGGTGCAAATCCGAGCAGTGTCGTTTAATTACTAACTTGGGAATAACTAAACTACTAACAACTAACATTTGCAGTTAAAAAAAACACACACACACAAACATATTCAATGAGACATGAAAAAAAAAACAACTATCAGAAACAATTTATAAAATAAATCATCAAAAAATAATAAAAATAAAGACAATCACAGGAGTAACATATTCAGTGAGAGGCTTTCCCTCCCTGGAAGTCCCGGGTGCAAATCCGAGCAGTGTCGTTTAATTACTAACTTGGGAATAACTAAACTACTAACAATTAACATTTGCAGTTAAAAACACACACACACACACAAACATATTCAATGAGACATGAAAAAAAAAAACAGCTATCAGAAACAATTTATAAAATAAATCATCAAAAAATAATAAAAATAAAGACAATCACAGGAGTAGCATATTCAGTGAGAGGCTTTCCCTCCCTGGAAGTCCCGGGTGCAAATCCGAGCGGAGCAGTGTCGTTTAATAACTAACTTGGGAATAACTAAACTACTAACAACTAACATATGCAGTTAAAAAACACACACACACAAACATATTCAATGAGACATGAAAAAAAACCAATTATCAGAAACAATTTATAAAACAAATCATCAAAAAATAATTATAAAAAAAAAAAAAAAAGAAAGAAAGAAAATGGAAACCTGCCAAGAACAGTGGCAAGAGTATTCAAATAAGTATCAATCATTTGTTCTCTAGTAGGAGCAGGGTCTTTAGGAAACTCCATAACAATCAACCAATGATTATAATCACACCCAGGTAACATTATTGTCTCTCTTGGTTCACTACTACTACTTCTTCTAGAAGAATAATCCCCATCTACAGCCCTAACCAGAGTCAAAATGGGTCTTAGGGATTGAAATGGGTGGTTCCTGTTATTGTTGTTAAAAGAGAAGCTGGAAGTAACCAAAGAAGATGGTTTTGAAATGGTGGGTTTATTGTTAAGAGGGGTTATTGTTGTTGTTGTTAGGGTTTTAGAAAGGATTGTGAAATTGAGAGTTGCCATTGGAAAAGGTTTTGTGTTGTGTTTGAGAGAGTGAAGACTGGGTATTTGAGGGATAAGGGTGGTGTTGTACAGAAAATGAATATAGAAAAGAGATTGTGATATTTTTATTTTTGAATGTTGGAATGGGCTTTCTTTTCTTTGTGTTAAGGTTGGGCTTTTATTAGTAGTATATATTAATTGTTGGACTTACATATATTGGGCTTGTAAGTTTTTTGGAACACTTTTGACTTGGTGTGTATGTCAGTAGCCGTGAGCAAAAACCGGTTTCGGGCCGACCCGAATCGGGTTAGGTCAACAAGATTAAAAATCGGGTTTGACCAAACCCGAACCTGGTTTGAGCCTGGTTTCGGTCAAAGTTTGACTGGTTTTTTTCGGTTCCCCCTTTTTTTTTTACCAAAACCGAACCCGACCCGATTTTGAAACCCAAAACCGAAACCAGTTTCAACCCATCGGGTTCTACAAAACCCGAACCGATTTCTCCAAAACCGGTTTTGGGTTGGGTCGGATTTCGGTTTCTGAGAAACCTGTTTTGAGAAACCGGTTTGGATGTGCCCGTTTATATGTCAGTATGTGTTAGGAAAACTAAAATGATACCGGCACGACGCGCGAGAGTTGATGGTTTCTTAAAAAATATTTTAATTCTGGTGTAAATTAAATTTAAAATAAAATCTATAAGCTTCAGTTTGTACATGCAGCTAGAGTGATAGCGGCTGGCGCTCGACTTCATCAACCGCTAACTTTGAGTTATCTAACATGTGTGTTTATTTAAATTATGTTTTTTGTGTTGTTATTATTATATTTTAAATGAAAATAATTAAATAAAATAATTGTCATTTTTTATAAAAGAGTACATAGAAAAATTTAAAAAATCCATGAAAATTAAAAAAATATATGGCAAAATTTAA
>JAOEHQ010003134.1:0-18583 GCA_025447715.1 Asclepias incarnata
ACAGTAATTTGAGGGCAGTGGACGTAAGCCAAGCAGTGCAAAAATAATATGATACTCATATATGCTGGGTTAGATGCACCAACAAACACTTCGGTATTAGCATTTTGCACCATGACCATCTTGAAAGTAATCCGCATTCATTAACACTAAGTCATTAACTTTCTATGTTACTAACTTATCCGTGGTCACATGAGGTTTTATTGAAGCAAGCACACATATTCTTTAGTAATTGACTTCCTTCCTTCCTTACCACTTTATTCCCCAATTACTATGATGTTATAGTTAACAAGAAATAGCAAATGCGACTGAGTGGGAGTATAAACAAAGCAAGGGGTGATTTGGAGCATAACTGAACACCAAAAACAAAAAACCAACCTTTTCAAATCAGTGTTTTTGGTTCATTCTAATAAGCAAATATTGGTACAAAACTTTTTACCGGCGAAGGTACATAGTAACTGTGAGACTATTCTGTTTTTTGCTTTCATTCTAAAAATACATGAACAAAACCAGATAAAAGATGCATTAAGTTCACTGCTACATGATCCTAAAATTGTGCCCAAAACCAAATGGCGTTTGGCCTAGCGGTATTCGAGGTAACCATACAACCAAAAGGTTATGGGACCCAAGGTAAGGGACAAGTGAGTAAATATGTGCGGATATGTACGAAATAATTTACTTTTAAAAAAGTAACAATTTGTGCCCCAGAAGGAGATTTAGTTAAGTAGCAACACCAAAGATCGTGATGAGGAGTAACGTAATGAATAATGAATGTGTCAAATTTTGAATGGGTTACACGCATTTTTAGTCCACACAAGTATCATTTTGATTACAAACATGGAGTAACAAAGCAAAACACATCAAGAATATCCAAAAACCACAAAAAAGAGAAATAAAAAGGTATGTGTGTGTTTCGTCATAGAGAAATATATCTAAAATTTATTCCGGTTACTATTTAAAAAAAAGGTTTTTTTTTTATCTTTAGAAAACCACTAAAAAACTGTTGAAAACGCTTATAGTTGTCTTCATTTTCCACATTAGAAAACACAAGGAGTTTTCTATTTCAAAAAAGGAAATAGTAATAGTGAATTTTCAAAAACTAAGTTATAATAAATCTATAAACTTTTCTTTTCTCTTAAAGGTGCATGTTGAACATACTTTATACTTGTCGATATTTTTTCACAATAAAAACAATTAACAAAAAAGATACTCAACCTTTTTTGTAACTAAACACACCTTAAGATATGATTCAATCGATCCATTATAAAAGAAGAGTTTATATTTAAATTAAGAGATGCCCTGGGGGTGTTTGGGTTAGCTTATTTTCAGGCTTATTTGTAGTTGGCTTATCTTTTTTTTTTTTTTTAAACGGCAAACTATCCTACACCTACTCCTAAATTACACGAATGACTGGGATGGAACCAGGCCTCTCGAAAAAAACCCCAATAATCCACCCCTACAAATGTAGGAAGTGGGACTCGAACACTCATGGTAGTTGGCTTATCTTTGATAAGCTTATTTGTGGACTTACGAGCTTATTTTGTAATCACAAATCATGTTAAGCTCATAAGTCCAAAAATAAACAGAGCTTATCAGATATAAGACAAATGCAAATAAGCCGGAAAAATAAGCTAACCCAAACACCCCTAAACGACATTGGAAAAGACAACAAATTAGGGTTTTACATTGCAATTTTAAATTAGGTATAGCTACACACAACAACATGTATAAAACAAACAGATTTTTTTATTTTTTTTTGTAATGTAATCATATGTATATATACCTTTAAGCGATGACAAAGAGATAAGAAATCAATGGCAGACGATGGCGATGGAGATGATGATTCAGATGATGATGATGATGCCATTCTACAGACCCTATAATTTGTATTATTAGAATTAGAATTAGAATTGAAATAATAATGAGATGATGATGATGGTTTGAAAATTTGAGAGTGAAATAAGAACAAGGATTTAGTAAAGGAGGAGGTATTGAGTATATTGAAACTGATAACCACACGGCTCATTATGTTTTGCTTTGTTTTGTTTTTGTTTTACTGGTTTGGTTTGGTTTGGTTTGGTTAGTTGACGACACACTTCCTCATTTGTCTCATGGATTTCATTTTTCTTTTTCGAATCAACAGACACGATACCAATGCCATGTGGATAACATTTTCTTACTTTCTATACTGAAACTAGAAAAATACCCGAGGATGTGTGAGGTATGATCTACCAATTATTATATGGTCTAGTTGTAGAAAGTCCTCTTTCTTCTTTTTCTTCATAAGAGATCTCGGTTCAAATCTTTCTCTGAGCATAACTGGGGGTGGCCGCTGGTATTTAATTTTCATTTATAATGGGTTTGGATGAGTTTTCCTCTCCAGATATCTGGGTGATAAGGGTTTCTTATTCAGGGGTTAGAGATCTATTTTGCTAGGGACTCTCTAGCACGGTCCCGGTTAAAACAACATATGCTAAACCTTCCGACGTTCGAGAATAATTCACATCTTTCAAATAAATAAAAAATTTAACCATATGTGACTTTCAAAACTTAGGAGTCTCTAAATTTTATTATATAATTTACTAGGTTAGAACTTGTCTAACACACAAGTCGGGTGAAAACCCACTCACATGGTAATTTTTTTAATCCAATAAAATCAAAAATCAAAAATCTTTTATTTATTGGAAAAATATATTAAAAAATTACCATATGAGTGGGTTTTCATCCAACTTGGATGTGAGACAGTACCACTTTCACTTCTCCCATATAAATTTCATGTTTTTATCCATGTTAAATGGTAAGTTTATCTCACATTGCTCTTTAAAATTTTTGAATAAAATACAAATCTTATAGATATAAAAGCAAATACAATATTAGGATTATGAAAAATAAAGTTTTTTTTTTATCGTATTCATCAAAAATTAGTCTGAATAATTCAGTTTATATTAAAATGAATTAAAACGTATATAAAAATATGAGAAATTATTCATTTTAACAACCCGATAAACATGACGTCGGATGTTCTTATAAGATTAAAAGTCGTCGCATTGCACGAGTAGTCTTTTAGTAAATCTAACTTTTCTATCTTTTCTATCAAGTATTTGAATTTTAAACCTACATGACACATGAGCCACCTCAATATTGATAGACTTAAAATGTGATATAATATAACTACAACAATGACAACTTTCTTTCCCACTACAAACACAAACTAAAACCTTTGTAAATTGGTTTTTCATAAAATAAACTTTAGTTTGTGTTTGTAGGAGGTGTTACCTGTTACCAACTCATTTAGGTGAGTTGATCAGGGGTATCTTCCAAATCCATTATGTGGGCTCCGGGGGTGAGTTTTCCCTTAGGTCTTAGGTTCAAGCCTGGGGTTTCTCATCTTAAATGAATTTTCCATGAGGAGGGGGTTGGAGGTCCAGAAAATCTCTGGTTAAAATTGCCTCCAACACGCCTGAATCGAAACTAACTTTAAAAAAAAAAACACTCTCATAGTGCTGTAGCTAATAATCTTAACGCCATGTGCTCGACATAGCAGTCGTTGATGAAATTGGTTTTATAGAGTCAGTCAATCTTTCAAAGTTTCAAACCAATTGTTGGTGCATTATGTATCACTGCCGTTGTCTCGTAAAGATTTTGTGGTAGTTGAAAACGAGAATTTTTTTTTTTTTAATTTCAATTTGTTCCATTCTACTATAAAATTCCCATTAAATGCTTATATAACAAATTAACAACCACAATGTACATCTCCTCCTTCCAAGCCAACTTTACCTGCATTTTGTTGTTGTTAAATACTAAAAAAAGGTAAATATGTGGGAACCATCTGGTCTCATGTACCGTCTTGGTATCCAGTGCGCACACCGTATAGAATTCATGTCCGGTGAAACACCATCTTCACACATGGATCACAAGATATATAGTTTCTCCACTTGCCTTTGGCAAATTTCAAACATGTGACATGCAGCCTTCATCTATAGGTCCACGTAATCACATGATGACGGTACCAGTTGATCTATGATCAAAATCGGTTATTATTGTTTAAATACTATATCACTAGCACTCGGCTTATTAGGTCCTATAGATACAAAAGTTAAATTTTATCATGTCTAATGCGTTTATTATATGAGTTTGGCTCGGTGTGAACATAAAAGGCCAATATAACGTATATTAACATACTAGAAATAATACACGCGCAATATGCGGTAGTTAATGATTGAAATATTTAAGTTTTTGTATAAATCGGTTCATGAACTTCAATTAGTATATGTAGCTAAGGGTGATGATGGCTGGCGGCTGACTTCACCGACCACCGGCCTTGGATTATCTAATACACAGTTATATTTCAATTGTGTTTTTATTTGTAGATAAAATATTTAAAGATATAAATAATTGATCAACATTACTATAATACACATACTAATTTTTTTTTTTCAAATTAAAAGAATAGAATAATAATTGTGTATCAATGGACTTGTAGTGCAAGGATGTAAACTTGTCCGATGAAAGAAATGAACAAAAAGTATGTATTGTTAACCAAATTTAATGAAAAATGCAAAAGTGAATATAAGACTGTCTCATATTTAAGTTTAGGTATGAAACTTTTTAATATTTGTTGTATAATAAATAAATAACCTGGACCCCATGAATTTTATGGATTAAAAAACAAAAATATAAGAGTTTTATACCTTAAATGGATTAAAAAATTATGAAAGCAATCAAATACAAAACTTATATAGACAAAATGGTTGGTTGTAGGTTGGTGGGGATGTACCATATATAATCTGAGGTATTGGTGTCCTTTGGTGTTGTGGTAGTACAAACTTTGTACTGTTTTTGGGTATTATTTTAATAAAGGAAAATTACTTATATAAACAAAAAAAAAAGTGCCATTTTACAATTTACACAACTTTTTCAAAACTCTCTAAAATAGACAATATATCTGTGTGATACATGTAGAAAACACACGGATTTTTCTCAATTAAAACTCTGCACATGGCCACTTCCAACCCTAACATCAAAGTGAAAAGAATGTGAAACAATTAAAACAACTAAAAGGTAACGGAAAAAGAGAGTTTGGAGCAAACAAAGATTAGTGGTCACTCTTTCTCCAACACCAACGTGAAAAGAATGTGAAACATTGTTGTAGAAAACTAATCATCACAAATTTGACAAATTTGTTAACACTTCCTTGAATACGACATTTGTTGTTTTGTTTGTAACATGACCTTCATTATCGCAAATCAAAATCTTGAGTCATTGCTTGCTTGTTACCTGAGATAAAGCAACGTAAAGTTGTCCGTGGTTAAAAACTGGGTTTTTCAAGTACAATCCAACTTGAGACAAAGTTTGTCCTTAACTTTTGTTGACTTTTCAAGTCGACAGGAAAAGTATTATCCCCGATAGCTGATATCGCGGTTGTCAATTTCACTTCCCAGTAAAGTAATAGGATTGGTTTATGGTGTGTTAAGGTACAAAATAAACAAATACTAAATAAGTTCATATAGGCTCAAGAAATTTCGTAAAATACCTTGGTGTTATGAAACTCATCGATGGTATGATCAAAGCCAAAAGTCAAGGTATAATTATTCACTGGAACATATATTAATCTAATTTTGTGGAAGGTTATTCACTCATCTGTGATGGATTATAGTAAATATAGCTGGGTTCAAGACATTTGGTAGGTTTATAGATATGGGGGTGTGTAAAAGTGACAACATGTTATAATTGTGTAACTGGCTTAACAACCTACCTCCCATATGCAAGACTTGGGTTCGAGACACTATGCACGCATGATTTTTTTTTTTTTTTAGTTAAATGCTCATGATAGTTGTTGTGTCAAGTGCCATGTAAGTCATGATATGGACACGATATCTGATTGACACGTAGGATTAGTGTAACGTTATTGTACCACGTAAGCAATGACGTTGACAGGTCCAGTGAATGTCACGTAGGATTCACTTATCTTCACTTATAGGTATAGTAAGAAGTAAGATTTTTCCTTTTAATAAAGTTTTGGCTTTTCCAACAAAAAAGAACTCATTGAAAAAATGATGATATTATGTGATTTTAAGCAATAATAAAAATAAAGAAAATGCCCAACGTGTGATGTATTTGATTTTTTCAAACGTATCCAAATTAATATATAGTATATGCTTTTTATACATCTAAAAACAAGGTTCAAATTTTTGCATGAACTAATTTAGTATTACTAGTACTAGGATAGTTTAAGAGTATTGTAATTTGTTATTAAAATATGGCAAAAGTAAATATAAGGTTGTCTCACACCTAAGCTTAGGTATGGAACTCCTCACATATCAATTTTTTAATATTTGTTATATAATAAATAAATGACATGGGTCCTATGAATTTTAATGATTAAAAAACAAAAATGTGAGGATTCTATACCTAAACTTAGGTGTGGAACAGCCTTATATTCACCTCCCCTTTAAAATATGTATATATATATATACGACTTAAGGCATGTTTGGTTCATAAAATGTTTTTGGAAGGAACGAAATCTATAAAAAAAATTGAAATTTGAGGGAATGGAATTTGACGGAATGTTTTTGATTTTTTGAAGATTCAAGATTCAAGTGACGGATGGAATGAAATTTCTTCCCCATCCTCAAGGAATGTTAACAGTCTAACGAAATGAGATTCCTTAATTTTTAAACAACCAAACATACTATAAAATTTAGTTCAAATTCCATCAAATTTTATCAAATTCTATCAAATTATGTGAACAAAATACTAGTATTCTTAGCCGTGTTTTACATGTAAAATGAAGGTATATTTCTTGTTGTATAAAACAAGACTTAACACTACTACTAGTATTGTGGACATGTTTTTTTAGTACTCCAAGAAAGGTTTCATTTTCTCATTCCAAACTGGTAAAAAGATTTTCTTGAAAAGGAGAAGCAAACATAGCCATTTTACAGTGTTCATTGTTGAATGCAGGGTAATCAACTCTAACTTTCATCTTCATGCTTATATATATATATATATATATCTGCTATGTAATCTTTTTTAGAACTTTTTTTTTTTTTGCCTTAAAACCTTTTTTGTTGTTGATCATTTGAGGGTTGTTTTTGAGCAAGAGTATGCATATTTGACTGTAAAACTTTGGTAAAATAGTTGTTCATATATGTATCAGTTTTGTGTAATTTAAGCTTCTCCCAAAATTTATGTACACATGAGGTTTTTGTATGGCAGTATGGTTATACCTGAATAAGAAGCCCTAGATAAGAATTTAAAGAAGAACGGTGAATGAAAGTTTACCATTATCTACATTTGTTTGAATTATTAGGTAAAATAGTGGTATGTGTAGGGGTAGTTGTAGGTATTGGTTAGAAGAAAGGTGGTATTCGTAGCGACTCAATGACCATGAGGTTGTAGGTTCAAGATCCATGTAGAACAAATATGTGAATAATTGCGTGGTATGGAAATATTTTTCTTTGAGAAAAAATTAAGAAGAACGAAAATTAGAACGAGAAACAATACAAATGGGAGGTGATGTGTATACAACATAATTTGTCCATACACAACATTTAGAAGCAGTAAACTACAACTTTGTAAAACTTGAGTTTGTTGTGTTTGGCAAAATTGTGTCATGCACATATCAATGGGTATGTGTAGCTAATTTTGTTGTTTCTACCCAATATCTAATGTAAATTGGGATCAGTTGGAGGGTTCATAATTTTTATTGTTTGCATAACTGGTTTGGGGTCTGAACATGTGTAAGTTAGGTTGAGAGATTGGCCGTAAATTTCTAGAATATGCCTGCAGTTCCCAAATCTTATTTTGGATTTCTCCACCATCACTTCTCGATCAATGTCATGTATAAGTTTGGGTTAGAAGAAGGAAAGCATAGAATTAGATTTGTTAAAATGAACGTCATGTAGATTAGGCTAAACTTATGAGTGTCTATGTGGAGTCGATGCTATTCAAGAATATGTTTCTTTAGAATCACTGAAGAGCATATTACAGCTCATGGGTATATACATTTTGTAGTCTTGTGTAATGTGTATGAAATCAAGCATTTTATTACACCAGGGATTTGTGTACCAAGAAGGGTAGCAGAGAGTACATATGTTTATATGACATATGTTTGCAATTCAGTTAATAGCTGTCTAAGTGCTCTAATCGGATTTAGTCAGTGGTAATCTCTGTA
The DNA here is from genome assembly GCA_025447715.1 of Asclepias incarnata. Lineage (NCBI taxonomy): Eukaryota > Viridiplantae > Streptophyta > Magnoliopsida > Gentianales > Apocynaceae > Asclepias > Asclepias incarnata. The sequence goes on from JAOEHQ010003134.1 coordinate 8,174, forward strand.
TAAGGCCCGCTCTATTGAATAATCTTAATAGTTGTGAGGCATAAGCATTCTTAATCCGATACTATCATGTTTAAAGGTCATTTTCTTAGGTTTGCCTTCTTTTAAGTCTCTGTGTACCCAATAAGATGTCTGTATGCATGTGTGTACAATGCTTATTGGTTTCACGTTTTAACTGTTATCAATATTTTCTGAAGTTCAAATACTAGACAACTTCATAAACACCAAGTTAATTTAACAATTGCAGCACATTTCTTTCCTGATTATCAATATCAATACCAATATCGCATTTTTAATTATATTATTCAGGTTATATGGCTGCTTGCTTCATGGCATATGTTAACGAAGAAAAATAAAGAGTAATGACGTCGATACAAGAATGCTCATATGTATGGACCCCTAGTGATATAAATTGGCAGGAACCTACTCCACTATATGACCCGAAGAACAAAGATGATAATTCATTCTCCCCGAATTTGTTAACTTTTTCTCAGCCATCAACTAAAAGTAAGATGCCCGAAACATCTACACCTGACTTTGTATACAAACGAAAAAAGATTCAAAGAAATCATTCATCTGTTCCACCACTGTCCCAAAGCTCCATGCCTACTTTTGTGTATGGGCGAAGGCGAAGGAAGGTTCTGGGGAAACCTCATCACGACCCCATAGTGGAAGAAAACCCAAAAAGTAAGTTGGCCAAAACTTTGGAAAATGACAATATCTCATCATCAAATTCCAATATGAAATTTCAAGTGGATGATGTTGGTGAGTGTTCATCTTCTAAAAATATATCTGAAAAGAAACTGAAGAAATTGATAGATTCAAACTCTGAAAAGTCAACGGAGAGTGATTCAGACCCTATATTGTCCATGTTAAGGAGTGTTGCACCGTATAAGTCAAAGGTTCGCATTGATAAAGATTTTCAAGCCGAGGTTCCAGATTGGTCTGACATATTAATCAGGTATGTTTTCATTGAATTGAAATGAACATCATCATGTTTTGTGTTAATGAACAGTTTTTGTTGACTATTACTCATTTGGACATTCTAGTATCATGTTTTGCTTTGTTGAACTCGTCAAGATCTATTGTTGTTTAGATACATAGAAAACTATCAGAAAAGAAGCCTAGAATGCAATAAGGTAAGTTGAGGCAAAACAGGATTCAGACTAGAAGCACTCAAAATATTATCACATGCTTTGGATATATTTTGTCAGGTTTGGCCTAAATTTCCATAAGAAGCCAAAATTTACTTTCTAGCATGATTGCCAGGCATTATGCAATATACATTAATATCTGAAATAAAGTAAAAGCCGGAAACTTTAGGGAATTTGGGGAAAACTTGAATATGGAGTTCCACATGAAGGATTTTGGGCTTCACGGTTGCGCCAAACCACCAAAGGTGTTTGCACACTCATTCGGCTTGTCAAGGCCCTTTTTGGGCTACTCACAGGCTTTGTAATATCTCTTGGATCTAAGGTTAAGCATGTTTTGAAGATTGCACGTTCTTTTCACATGCCTGCCATAATCTCATCTTTCCATGAATGTTTCTGCTAGCTTTTGAAACATGCTTCTCATCAACATAGGGAGGCATGTAAAAAGTGCAACATTCCCATTTCATTGGTAGTATTGTAATTCAAATTTACATGTTTGACCCAACCGTGAAGCCCAAAATTTTTCTTTCAATTATTGAATATGGAACATTTCTTTTTTCATATTTGTCTTAATTAAGGGGCATTTTATTAATTAGTCAGCAACTTTATTAAACTTTGCGGCGAGTCGAGCATTTTTTTTATTGGGTCTGAGGATGTAAAGAAGATTAGGAACAATGGAAGGGAAAAACTTGTGGTGGCTAATTTGATGAAAAACTAGGGATCCAAATCATATGAAAAGTGTCGTGATGCGGAACTAATCACGTTTTTGCTTTACATGTTGCCATTTCCTTCTCTTTTTGTCGTCTTATTTTTCTCTTCGACAGTAATTACCTAACTTGATGCAGTGATCTTGACGATTATGGTGAACCTGTGGAATTAAGTCCTGTTGAGTGGGGTCGCGATCAAGTAAGACTACGAATTGTTAATAATAATTGGGAGCAATATTAATTTGATACTGAGATCATATCATGTGAAATTGTTATAGGACCTGAACTCTTGCAAACTTTCAAGACTTGGCTCTATTGGGAATTGGCTTCAATGTCATGACGTTATAGATGGTGATGGAACCATTTGTGGAAAATGGCGAAGGTGAAACCTTACATATTAACAATTGTTTAGATGCTGCTCTTTTAGCTAAAGCGAAAAATATATTCATTTAAATTTTGGTCGCTAAATTGTAAAAATATCTATTGTACTTGTACCTCATGCTCCACCTCTTTGCACATGTGTTTTGCATTCAAAAAAGAATTTGGACTTGAGTGTTTTATCTTCCAGTAACCCAAAAAATGGCAAGGAACAAGAGATTTCAAATTTGGCAATGTGGGGTGCCAAAAGTTTTCAAATTTGATTAAATGGAATGAAAGTTCAACTCTTGACAAACAAAGGAGTGAACATTGGATGTTGACAATTTAAGGAGTGAAAGTTCTATATTTGACAAATTTAGGGAGTAAAATGTTGTTCTATTTTGTCAAACTTTCCCTTTTTATGGTGAAAATTGAACCTTCACTCCTTTTTATGATTATAACTTTAGTTTGATACCGTACATTGTCAAATTTGGGACTCATGGTTAACATGTTAACTTTTGTTTGTAATGTGAACTGGGGTCTAAAAATTGATCATAACATGATGTAGAACGACTAATTTTAGGCAAGCTTACCTTCATATTTCATTTAGCACTAATAAGGTTAAAGTTCAGACCATCAATTCAAAATCCTCATCCAATAGTCGTTTTTCATTCAGAACCAAGTCCACACAAAGTCTTTGAATCGTCGAGGTCTTTGATTCATTGAGTGCTAGATCATACGGAGTACTATTTTGTCAAATGACTTAATAGTAGAGTGGCCAAAGATTATTTCCCTTGACATTATATGCGAAACTTATATTTCTTTTTCTTTAGTAATCAAAATACTTACTATCCTGCTTGCGGTTTATGGATACATCAGAGCTCCTTTATTTGAAGTCCAAACTGACAATTGGGGGTGTTTTTGCGCTGTCCTCTGGGATCCAATGCATGCTGATTGCTCTGTACCACAGGTACGTTCATAAGTTTGTTACAAGATTACTTTGATTAAAAGTCGCATAGGAAACAAGTTACAATGCTAGTAATACTGGTGCTTCTTTTGTACTTTTCTATAGGAGCTAGATACTGATCAAGTAATAGCGCAGTTGGAGTATATAGAAGCGGTATGTTCTAGTATTCTTTTATATAAAATTTGCATATTATTAAAGATTTTAATGCCATTGGTCTCATGTTCACTTTATGGGTCCATATTCATTTCAGTGTACATCTAGCATACGACTTCATGATCATACTTCTGCTCTTTTTCACAATGACCCATGAGATGAAAATGTTCAATGGCCAATCCAAATAACTTTAGTTACATATATGCACCTTTTTATGTAGATGAAGTTCCTTAATGATACTCGTTCTCTATGTTATATAGTTGAGGCCGCATCTCAAGGTGAAAAGATGCAAGTCAGGTGTTAACAAGAAAGTGAAAGCACATTAGCAGACTGGAGTAAAACCAAATTTAACTTGTACATTCAGGCATATAGAAAGCTGATGTAGGTAATCGATAGTCAAAGTATTTCTTTTGTGAGCATATTGACTTGACCAGTGAGCGGGACCAAGCATGAATTTTTGCCAATGATTGGCTATGATGGCGATTTTATGAAAAGTTTCATTGAAAGTTAATCACCGAGCCACCACAGAGGCCGCATAAGGGTTTAACCGAGCCCCTCGGAGGTCACTGACCCCCACCACCTAGCCCTTACAAATGGTCTAACAAGTCTTTGACTCTTCTTACATGATCTCAGCAGCTTTCCCTCCACTGACAAGAACACAAAAACTAATTATGCCCGCCAAAACCACTAAAAGATTAGTGGAGCCAAAACCAACAACGTTGCTATGTTATGTTAATGTTTCTGTTTGATTTGCAAACAGTATACATGTTACACAATTCATTTTAAAATGGATAATTCACTTAATAAAGAACAAATGTTATCAGGCGCCAAAACCAAATGTTACGGTGTTGCTAATAAGAACATTTATATTTATATACTAATTAAACCTCTATGCGTTTTTAACAGATAGTTTATTTGCTTAATTTGCCTTTGCTACAAGTGCAGTTAACGGAATGGATAATTTTCCCCAACAAAAAATATATATATATATATATATATATTGTGGTTGCCTTTTTCTTGTTTTGTAGATATATTTATTTAAAAGTTTTTACTATTTCTCATGGTCTTTCTGTTTCAACCCCTTAACCACCCATATCTTGTATCACATATATATATGTCATATATATATCAAACATGGCATTCTTAATCCCTTTAACGGGTGAATTCTCTGCATCTGCATCTGTCTCTGAATTCCCCTTCCTTTTGGGGAATACAAGAGAAATCAAATTTCTTCTCATTTTCATATATATTCATTTTCTTGAATTGTGAGATATATTGATCCTCTTGTAAGAGACAGAATTCAATTCAATGCCTCCTTTGGAGGAACCATTTTTGCATTTAACCCCGCATAATAAAACCAACATCAATCGTGCCTATATTCATCTCAAGAATCGGCGTTTTTCCTCTACCACTACATTTTTCCTTTGGGCTTTGTTTTTTGTAGCATTTACGACCTTGTGTTTGAGCTTCATTGATTCGGGTCAATGCTTTCTCCACCTGTCTACCTCCTGGGAGAAAAACGTTCGTTCATCCGCTCATATATGTCGTGCTAACGGGCTTTCTGTACTTGTTACCGGGGCAGCAGGCTTCATTGGTACACACGTATCCCTTGCGTTGAAAAAGCGTGGAGACGGTGTTGTTGGGGTTGATAACTTTGACAATTACTATGGACCATCTTTGAAAAGAACACGACAGGATTTACTCGAGTTTCATGGCGTTTTCATCGTCGATGGTGATATCAATGACCGTCGCCTTTTAGCTGCACTTTTTGATACAACATCATTTACGCACGTAATACACTTGGCCGCACAAGTAGGTGTACAATATGCCGTCGATAATCCGTACGCTTACGTTCATAGCAATATAGCTAGTTTCGTTGCGCTTCTAGAACAATGCAAGTCTGCTGACCCGCAACCAGCCATTGTATGGGCCAGTTCAGGTGCGGTCTATGAGGTACACAATAAAGTACCATTTTCTGAAACAGATAGGGTCGACCAACCTGCTACCATTTACGGTTCCACTAAAAGAGCCGGAGAAGAAATCACCCGTACTTACAACCGCCTTTACGGGTTATCAATAACCGGGTTAAGATTTTTCACGGTCTATGGCCCATGGGGAAGACCTGACATGGCCTATTTTTCATTTATCCGGAATATTTTAGAAGGCAAACCGATAACTATTTACCGGTCTAGTAACCAGGTTAACTTGGCCCGGGACTTTGTATATATAGATGACATTGTGAAAGGGTTTATTGCATCATTGGATACATCTGGTAAAAGTAGTGGGTCGAGCAGGTCAAAAAATGGAAGCGCCCCTTATCGGATTTTTAACTTGGGTAATACGTCCCCAGTGACTGTACCTATTTTGCTGACAATTCTCGAGAATAATTTGAAAATGAAAGCGACGAAAGAGGTGGTGGACATGTGTGGAAATGACGAAGATATATTTGCACGAGTGAATATCAGTTTGGCCGAGAGGGAACTCGGGTATAAGCCAATAACTGATTTGAAAACCGGGTTGAGAAAGTTTGTTAAATGGTACTTGTGGTATTATGGCCAAACAATTCGTCAATGATCGTAGCGTTTGATTTAAACATGTAAATTAAAAGTTAGACGATGTTTTGAGACGTTTTAAGTTACAAGCATTTCGTGCTTTAAGTAAGTTCAATTTGTTTGTACATATTTGTATAAAAAAACAGGTGAAATGATGTTTGTAACTGTTCAAATGTATTTCTTGTAAGTTATTGGAATTTTTGCAGCATTACATAAAGATTGTTGATGTAAGTTATGCGATTACATATTGTTTAATCACTATAAGTCTATAACAGTTCAGTTGGTCATCATGTTTTACACTGAAGGCGGGGGTTTGATCCTCGGTACCCATGCATTGGGAGCCTGAGTGGTGTTTACTTGGATGTCTACTTAGCTTTGGATGTAACAGGATCCAATTAAGACAAACGACTATTCTGGTCTGGATAGGCCCTCACCTATGGATGGTGGAGACATGTTCTATTCGACACTTGTTAAAAAAAATGCAAATGCCCTCTTTCCATTTATAAATATATTGACTAATAATGTATTTGTCTTAGTGTATCGATTAGATGTAATCATGTAACAACTTATATAAAACGCAGAAGTCATCAATATGGTGTATATTGTAAAAAGGAAATACATTTATAATCAGCTAAACGTGCTTTCTTTGCAGATTTATTTCCTCTCGTGTTTAGTTTGGAAGAGGATAAGAGATGTCTAGTCCAGGACAGGTTTTGTTCGACTTCGAAACGGTTTGTTGGTTGTCACTCATGGTATTCGACTCCTGTTTCTGCAGATTTTCTGTTGGAATGGAATAATTTTCGTCTTTTACTGGATGAAACAAGGGTATCGAACGATTTAGACAAATGGATTTGGTTTGGTAATTCTCATAACAAATTCTCGGTTAAAAGTGCCAAGAAATTTCTTAATAGTGGCAAGGATTATAGCGGAAGATATGTGTTTAAATGGGCTTCCGGAGTACCGAAAAAGTGTAACATTTTCATGTGGAGGGCGGCCATGGATCGTGTTCCTACTCTATCGGCGCTCCAGGTTCGCAACTGTTCATTTGGTTCGGACGTGTGTGTTATGTGCAGTAGTATGACCGAGACAATTGACCACATTCTTTGTCAATGTGAATTTGCTATTAATGTTTGGAACCTCATTGGTGATTGGTGCACTGCTGGGCGTTTGCATTTTTCTACTGTGCGGGACATTATAGATTTTTGTGATCATTCGTCTTTGGCTATGAGGTTTAGGAAGGTTCTCAAAAACGTGCTATTTGTTTCGTGTTGGTGTATTTGAAAATCAAGGAACGACAAGGTGTTTAACAACTCAAATATTAGTCACGAAAGCGTCTTCATGGATATTAAAGCTATCGGGTTCTTATGGTACAAAAGTAGATTAAAAGGAGTTATTAGTTGGGAAGATTGGACTAAATTCAACATTTGTTAGTCCATGTTCTTTTGTACTCATCGTTTTTTTCTTGTTGCTCTCTTTGTAATTTAGGGCTAATTTGCAATTGCGAAGTAGAGTTTTTATAGTGGAATGTGAATAATACATACTTTTCAAAAAAAAAAATTTGAACACGTTGAAGGTGGTTTCATTAATTATTGCATAATTGATGGCTTTAAAGAAGAAACCAACCATGTCAAACTGTTGGGAAAATTATTGAATGGAGACTTCTGTTTGAGGGTGGGTGAGTGCTTCACATCTTACAAGTTACAACCCCACTATATTTATTCAACGGCTATGTCGATGTTCCTGGTCCCGTCAGCCCAGTCCACTTACTCACTCTGGCGATTGGCGAGTCTGGCTAGGCGCACTTTACCAATAATAAGTGTCGTACTACATTTATTATTATTGTTAAAGAAATGACACAGATCATGAAAATACGATACATAAAACTAGGATCGTAATAGATATTTATCAAAATTTTAAAGGTTCTATGTAAAGTAAAAATGTTAATTATCCAAACTCGATGATAACCATCAAAAGTTGTGATGATTATGAGCCCAACTTAATTTTCAAACAATTTAACTTATTTTTTTTTAAAAACTTTATTTTTATCTTTTATTTTATACTTATCAATATCTATACTCCTTTATAAAAGAGCAACTCACCTCCTTTTTTCTCAAAAAAGCCTACTGAACTTCTCAAACTACCCCTATCATTTATTAACTAATTTAAATATCTCCACCTAATATACCTATAATACCGTTAATAAAATTATTTACAATATACATCCCTCAACCCTTAAATTAACTATTATTTACAACATAGATCCATCAACCCTTAAAATAACTACACTATCCCCTTTTACATCAATTATTTTTACATTAATAACCACACCGCCGCCGCCACCACCCGTCGCCATCACCCTCACCACCTGTCACCGCCGCCACCACCACCACCTGTCGCCGCCATTACCACACCGCTACCCCTACCACCACCACTACTGCTACCACCATAGCCGTCGTATCGCGCGGGCTTCCGTCTAATATATATATATATATTGTTTGCTATTTTTTAATTAAATAGAATTTATGTTTAGATTGTGATTTTGATAAAGCTAATAATTGATCTTTTATTATATGCATTTTGTATAAGATGATTAAGTTTTAATTTTCCAAAGAGATTTTCAAATGTATGTTATTCATTGTAATTTGAGTATTTAAGTTGGATATACCATGTATATTTAGTTTGTTGTAAACAAGGAAAATCCGAGCATCTCACAAGCCTAATTTCCTAGAATATATAAAAAGTTGTATTGCAATCAATTTTGTAATTAATATCTTTAGTAATTAATTTCTTAATATTATTTATAAAATTATATATAAGTTTATTTTTATGTAATAATAATTGATAGTTAACTATAAAAGTAGAGTTTTATATAATATTTAGGTATTTGCTCAAGTGTGGGGTATTTGATGGATGTGTTTTACCGAAACATTTGTTGTGTGGTTTGTGCATGTTGGTACCAATACGGTACTGGGAATTAAGAAGGTTTTCTCCGATTTACTTATATATATATATATATATATATATATATATAAAATAGAGGCTGGTTATTGTAAAACAAATATTAAAATAAAACAAATAGAATAAGATCGATCTTGACCATTGGATTATGATAAATTGATGCACGAAGATTCATAAAACACAAATATATATACTGATGCATGAAGATTTTCATAATGCACAACGATTTTCAATTAAGAGAAAGTGATTGTTTTATTTGTTTTACTTTAATAATTGTTTTTTCTTTTATAAAAGACCTATGTATATTTATATATATGGGCTTATTACTTTAAAATGTAAGTAACTTTACACGTTTTGTCATAGTGGGTATCCAACTTTAATCATGTGCATTATATGTAAGTAACTTGTTATTTTGATCGAATCATGTAAAAATGTATACGTGACAAACAAAATAATTGAATGGGGTTGGCAAGATTAGAACCTTAAACCTCTCATACCACAAGATTATGATAAACTGATGCACGAAAATTCATAAAACACAAATATATATACTGATGCATGAAGATTTTCATGATGCACAACGATTTTCAATTAAGGCAAAGTGATTATTTTATTTGTTTTACTTTAATACTTGTTTTTTCTTTTATAAAAGACCTATATATTTATATATATGGGCTTAGTACTTTAAAATGTAAGTAACTTTACACGTTTTGTCATAGTGGGTATTCAACTTTAATCATGTGCATTGTATGTAAGTACCTTGTTATTTTGATCGAATCATGTAAAAATGTATACGTGGCAAGCAAAAAAATTGAATGGGGTTGGCAAGATTAGAACCTTAAAGCTCTCATACCACATGGGGCTACCAACCATCCCAGCCAAGTCGATTTTTGTGTTGCTATTTGGTTCAATTCATTAGTTATATATGGTTTAATGTGTTGGTTCAGTATACTAAAACAGTTTACTGACATATTGTTAAAGTGGCCGGTATGCTTGGGTATTTTGTATATCCCATTACTCATACTCATGTAATATACATTCCAAAGTACATAATAATATTGAAAAATAAAATGATTACCCATTTGAAGGAATCTTTAAATCTCTTCGAAAACCGACCAAAAAATATGATTAAAACATAGAAAATCTATAAAAGAATCTATCAATTGAAGTAGGAAAACATGTGAACGTACTAAAAACATGTGAGTGTCATTTGTTTTATATATACTCATTTGTTTTATATATGACACTTCTGAATCAAGTATGAAAACATTGAAAACATGTTAGTGTAATAAAAACTTTACACATTAGGGTGCATTTAACACCACTTTACAAAATGAGATGAATGATATGCTTGGTAAGAGCTTATTTTAGCCCGGTTATTCAGGGTAATCTAATAGCTAAAAGTGACCTGAACGTTATTATGTAGTTTTATTTCAGAAAAAATGTGTTGGTTCCCAGATTTGCACAACTTAATAACAGAAAACTAAAATGCACAAAGTAAATAGCACACACTAGTTAACCAATTGTATGTTGTATTAATATATCAATACAATAAACGGCGATACAAT
>JAOEHQ010003145.1:0-18582 GCA_025447715.1 Asclepias incarnata
TTTTTTAATATTTGTTGTATAATAAATAAATGACCTGGGCCCCATGAATTTTATGGATTAAAAAACTAAGATGTGAGTGAGTTCTATACCTAAGCTAGGTACATGACAGCCTTATATTCCCATTCCTCTTATACATTATATTAGTTATTTTTTTTATTTATTTAAAAATGGCGGAAAAACATTACATCAGTTTATAAGACAACCAAATCGATGAAGGAATCGATTAAGAAAAAAACAATCCTTATCCTTAATTAGAATATTACTGTAAGGAAAAAAAAGTAGGTGTTTATTTCCATTTTTTTTTAAATTTCTTTTTTTTTGAGCAATAAACAATGCAGTATTTATTATACATTTAAAAGTGTATTTGAAAAAAAAAAAAAGATGAAAATAAGAGGGAAACAAAGAAAGAGAGAGAGAAAAGAGATGTGACAATTTTTTTATAAATGTGTGATTTTTTTCCAAACAAACCATGCACACTGATATCCATCTATTCAAAAACTTTGATACTTGTTGTCCCTTCATTCTTTCTTATTTTGTTTGATTGTAGATCCATTATTTTTATATATATTTATTATTAGTTTTTTTTTTTTTTTTGATAAAAGGGTTACTCTCGATAAAACTGATAGGTATAAACATATAAACAAAATTATAATACAAATGGAACTGTCAGTGGAATTGGTGGTACATTGGTAAGGTATTTGATCTTAGAGTTTCCTATCAGGGTTCGAATCTCACTTCTCATATTTGTTGGGGTGAATTAAGGAGAGATTTTTTGGAGTCCCGTATTATATGCTAGGCATTTGTTTATAAGTAAGAGTAAGAGTTTGCCGTTATAAAAGATGATAATAATAATAATAATAATAATAATAATAATAATGGAACTCCCGTTATGAAACAAACCAAGCACAATAAGTGATGAACTCAATTATGCGAACAACCTTGCTAATACAACGTCCATATCGCTAACCACATTTCAATGAGTGTAAACTAAAATAATCATAGTTAAGAGAGATCTTCCACAATCGGCACACATCTAGCACATGCTTTCTATTCTACTTCAACTTCAATGTGAGAAGCTTCGTTGGTACCTGATCCAGTTTTCAACTGTGTATTTCAAGCTGATTTAACCAGACCCAATTTTTCATTTAACACAAACTATCATATTAGTTTCAAGATATTCATCCATCCGCAACTACTTTTGGAAATTGGCAAGGACGAGAATCCATATAATTTTGACCGTCATCCCAACTCATGAGTATTTGTCCAATTTTTTAGTTTCGGGTACTTTTTGTATTTTTCATAATTTATTTTAATTAAGAATATTAAAGGGATACTGATGCGGAATTGTCCAAATTCACTAAACCGACCAGTCCCAATCAGCTGAAGAAGTCTACTGAAATGAGGTTGTGTTTTCAATAAAGAAGGAATATACCAAGGATGCGCTTTATAGCTATGGATAAGGATAAGAATGAGACGTGACTATAACGTTGTTTCCTAACGGTTTGTGGGGACATTTGAAGGGAATAATTCTAGAAGTTTTGTCTGTCCATTTCCTATTGGTTGTTTAGAGTAGTGGGTGTCCTTTACAGTCTGTGACAACCTTTTATTCCTTTTATTATTGTAATTTCTTTATTTTAGAAAATAGCATACGTGGCTATAAATAGGGGCTCATTTATCATTTGTAAGTAGACTTGGATGATCGAGTGAATTAATAGAACAACCTCTATTTTTTAAAATCTTCATTTACCTTTATGGATATTTGATCTTGGTGGTTTGAAGTGGCCACTTTATTTATAACTGTGGTGGTTCGTTCTATATCAATTATAGTGGTAAAATCTTAAATCTTCAATTCCTTTATTTGTATTTATGGTGGCTAGACATTTATCAAATATAGTGGTGGATTAGAGTGTTTTCTTTATCCCTGATTCCAGTGGCTCATCTTTATTTATCTTTCCTTTATTTGTTGTTATTTATCCAGTTTTTATTGCCCTTCATTAAACCAGAAAATACCAAAAATAGTTTCCGCTGTTGTTTGAGGAATTTCGAGTCTAAAACCTTGAAATTTTGCATCAGATACGTTTAAAAGTAATTAGGATTTTTTTTATCAGCTTATGTTTCATTGTTTTTAATTGTTTAATATTAAGAATTTTTCAAATTTTTTGTTTTCACACCAGATTAGGGCTATATTTTAGATCACATTCATCATCAGAAGCTCTTTACATTTTTTAATTCTTCCAACTTTTTTATTTTTTCAATTTCATCATAATAATTTTTTTTGTCTTTTTGTTTCTAACGATAAATGTAATTAATTTGGTATGTCTAAAGATAAGCCTAGAAAAAAGGTCATGTATCGTAATCAAAAGTAGCTAGAGATGATGAAATGAAATTAATAGGAATCATATATGATATGTAATGTATGAATTAAACATGTTTTTAACCATCCGAGTTAGCCATATATATCATTTTTCTCTTATTTTTCGTTTTGATATTAATGACTAATTAAGAGTTAGGCATACCTATCAAACATAGACTAACAATATACGGTATTTACCCTAGCTAGTAGCTACCACATATATGCCGTTACATGCCATAAGTTTTTATACGCATTTTTATTATCAAAACCACAAGAACATAAAATTAAGATCTAATTAGTAAGAAATTAATCCCGAAAAACATAAATTTAAATGGTGATTTCCTACTTATTATTTCCACCACCACCCTCTTTGTTAGTGAATGCAATTTCCATTATAAACTTGTTGTCTCTTATCACTGGTGGATACATGGAGATGGAGGGAAAAAACAAGCAGTATGCCAAGTTTTTCGATCCAAATAATAATAAAATTTCCAAGGAAGAAGAAAATCGTAAGTTGCTTAGTAGATATGGAATGCTCATATTCTATACACCATCGTTCATTGTAGGTCTTGTTGCTTTTGCCATTTTTCCATATCGAAATAATCTTCGGTTTTTGATACTCATATATGTTCTTAACATTCATTTCTTCAAAAGGATCGTTGAGGTACACTTCTTATTAATTATATATGTAATTAACTTCAACATTCCAATATATATATATATATGTTATTAATATTTCATAACTAGTTTAATTTGATATTTATATGTACTTTGGATTTGCAAGGTTCTATTTGTTCACAAATTTAGTGGTTCCATGATGTGCGATGCTGCAATAACAATCGGTTTAAGCTACACTGTGTCAACCGCTACAATGATCTACGCCCAATATTTATCTCAAGAATCTCCTGAGCCTTATGTTGATCTCAAATATGTTGGTCAGGGTATGTTCTTGATTGGAATAATTGGGAACTTTTACCATCATTATATTCTTTCTAAACTAAGAAAGAATGGAAATAAAGAGTATAAAATCCCGAAAGGAGCATTATTCGATTTAGTTATTTGTCCACACTATTTCTTTGAGATTGTGGAGTTCATTGGAGTTTCTTGCATTTCTCAAACCGTGTTTTCGTTTTGTTCCACTCTCGGCACAATATGTCTCTTGATCGGGCCAAGCCATGCTACACGAAAATGGTACATTTCAAAGTTTGGAGAAACGTTTCCCAAGGATGTCAAGGCTATAATTCCGTACCTCTTTTAGATACTATATGTGCATGACATGTATGGATCGATGCAAGGAAACTCATCTTGTGCAACCCAAAAATAATGTTACTAGCTAGAGCGATCAGGCCGGAAACGTGCATTTTATAATATTACTAGTTAAACATTTAGGTTATGCAAATCACAACCCATATATCTCTATATATATATATTTCTCTATCTCCTAGAGCCCATATGGCATACCTCTAAGTTCGCCACGTCAGCTTTTGTCATACGTGTCGCCTTCATATCACTTTGCTCTATGAGCCTGACACCTAATCTGCCACATCCTCTACAAGATTTACACCTCATCTGCCACATCATAATTATGACTTCGACTTCAATGGTTTTGAAAAGCATTATAAAATAGGTCAAAAACATTGCTGATTGGAATCGAACCTGCGCGTGTGTGAAAGTAAACAAGCGGGAGACCAACCAACCAACTATGCTGATGCTTTAACTTCATACACATTAAATAAATATTCTTTCAAAACTCATAAGCCTTCTTTTACATTTTTAATATTTTTTTTACATTTAGGCATTTAGAAATGCATTGTTGGTGTACTTCGTAGAAATTTCATAAATCATTGCTTTATTTTGGTTCTTTAAGTTTGCTACGTTTTTTTCATGCGAGTCGTTTTAGTATCATAGAAGAGTGATTTTATTTCACTTACTATATTTTATCAAAAAGTGCTCACATGGCACTTCTCTTAGCTCGCCACGTCAGTATTTTCCTATATGGCATCACCATATTATTCAGCTCGTCATATCAGCCTCCACGTTAGCATCATGTAAACCTACTCAGCTTCTACATGAGATTTTGTTAAACATCTGCATAATAAAATTAAAGCAGCTTCCACGTGAGATTTTGTTAAACATCTGCATAATAAAATTAAAATAATACTGCTGGAGGCTGGGATAGAACCCACGACCTCCAGCTTAACAACATTGCAAATATAACACTTGAAGCATCTACGTTTTTAGTTTTGTTTTGGAAACACACAATATTACAATCACGCCTCACACTCAAAACCTCTGTCATATTTTTAATTGATTCATCTCAATTATATTCTCACAATCAACGCGTTTTTGGAATAGAACAATAGCGTTTTTGATTTACAACAAATATCCTCAAATTCTTAAATTTTAGGATTTGGGGGTTTTAAATTAAATGGGTTTTATCAATATTTTTGACACACGAACCCTAACCTCACAAAGTCACTGCAACGACAACAAGATCAAGGTATGTTTTCTTTGTATCCTGAATTATTTTTAGCATGTATCCAAGAATATATTTTAGTCCGTGCAACGCACGGGTATCACCTAGTATATATATATATATATATATACATATATATGTCTATAATACTAGATTAAATTAAATTAAACTACTAGTAATTAAGAATCATAAAGTCATTATTAATGCCTTAAAGAAAATCAAAGTTGAAGACTAAAAGATAGTATGACCAATTTACGTTTTATTTAAATGTACCTAAAGATACACAAAGACCGGTAAACTCCAATTTTGAATTGGTGTGTAGTTTTTTAACAGGGGCAACAAAAAAAAAGCCTTTTCAAGGACTGGTTTAGTTTCAGTATAAATTTTTTTATTTTTTGACAGTTTTTTAAGACCATCGATACAGTTTCAAGCCAGTTCAGTTTTTTAAAACCGAATTCAGTATTTTATCTTACACTTTTTATAGAACGACAATAAATTTAATAATATTCTTAAACATATATCCTTATTACCTAGAACAAATAAATTACAAATACAAACTAAAAATTTAACTATTAGTTTTTTACTCAAATTATAACGAAATAGTATTTTAGTTTGACTCATTATGTAATTATCTTCCAGTACACGAGTAGTTTTCCAACAATCACATTGAAACAAGGAACACAAAAAATTACCACGTTATTTGATAAGCGGGTCAGAATTTTATAGTCTTTTACAGATGAGTTTTCAAGCATGGATTATCTTCAAATCTTCAACATCAAAAGTGTTAACAATTTAATTGTAGTAGTTTAAGAACTAGATTAGTAAAACAAATAATGCACAAAAACCTGTTTGAAAGTTAGGTACATCTTGAGTCATTGCGATAGTACCAGAACCAGATTAGTCAAATAGCACATAATGCACGAAAAACTAGTCTAGGACTGGTTTCAATCTGGTTATAATGGTTTCGGTCTTTTTAACAGGTTTTGGACTAAAATCGGTTTCTGTTTAAACTAATTTCGGGTAAGTTTTTTATTCAGCTGAGATTAAGACTGATTAAGAACTGGTGGGCCGATTTAAGATTGAGACCAGCCCTAATTAATATAGGCTTTTTTAGGACCGCATTGGGTCAAACCAAGACCGGTTTGAGGTTTAGAGTGTTTTGTCCATCTCTAGATCTACATACAATAATTCATGGTTAAATATAATTCATGCCTGAATTCGAACAACCACCTGCCGTGTATACTTCTTCATTTTTGTATGTTTTATTGGGTAAAATTAAACCCCTACATATGATAAACGGTAAACAGATAAGGTTCCATGTTCAAGTTATCTAGTAAGGGGAGGACGACTCAGATTTAGAACCATTTAACCGGGTATTTTTGTAGCCATTTCTAAATTTTATATGACAACTCGCAAAATGTTTATATAAGTATTCTTCATATTAGGCCATCTTTGTGGTGGCCAAATTGCTGCTTGTAATAAGGTATGTTAATTTCAAGTTTGAGTACATAGAAATAGAAAAACATTATCATACGGAATACGTGATAGTGAATTTATATCGTTTCTAAAAGAATATTTAGGCCTTATCCAATTCTAACCTCTTTCCCTTGCCACATTAGCGTCATATCATCTCTTTTTCATTTCATATTTCAGAAAATACTATTGTCAACCATTCCTTTTTCTCACATCTTTCTCACTTCTTCCTCAAAATATTTTATTAAATCATCCTAAATAAAAGCAAAGCTTTTTTTTTTAGTGGCTAAAATGTTGCTTGTCCCACCACACCATTTTCTCACTAGAAAATGTTACTTGATTTTTCTTGAGAAAACAGTAGAGAAATTTTTGATGCCAACTTATGTTCTCAGAAAATGCCTAAAAAATGTAGCGTTGGAAGAGGTCTTATTATTTACTCTTTTAATGTTCTATTAGTTGAGGCATAATTCCCTTTCGTGGTAAGAATAGTTTATGAACTCAAATCTGAATTTACGGAAGTTGTATTATCTTTATAAAAAAAATAGTCGTTAAGGCCTCTCTCAATGATGGTGACAGTCTCTTCCTTACTGTCACATTAGCGTCACATCACCTCTTCCCCATTTCCTCACACCATGACATACTGCTACCAACAACACTTCTTCCACATCTCTTTCTCACATATTTTATTATATCCAATTAAACAAAATACACAAAAAGACAAGTTTTTTTCTTTTTTTTTTAATTGGTTAAACTTTTCAGTTAGGCCCACCGATCCCTACCCCTCGTCATCTCTTCTTCTCCACAAAGAAGAGATGCATTCTTCTCCACAATGACGAGCTTGGTGCCAATGGTGTCACCCGAGGAAGAGGCAGTGACGAAGTGGTGACACCATCATTGGAGAGACCTATGTGAACATAGAACATTCAATTCCATTGTAATAAATATAAAATATAAAATTTATGATTTTGATTATCATGAGAGATGATATTCCTTGTTTGAACTTTAAAACATACCTTAGAATATCGACTATATCTAAACCATGTTCCAAAACCAACATGAGAGATAATATGGCTACATTATATAGTTTATTTAAATCTATGATTTTAAAGATATATATTGTATCCTATATTTTTATATATAACTATGAGAAGATATGGAAAAGCTTATGTGACACCTTCATTTAATTTACAAGTAGGATTTTTGTCTATTTGTCAATTGTTAGTTAAATAGTATTTATTTAAATTTAAATTAATGTCATTTGTATGTATACTCATCTTATTTAATCTTACATGGCATTCCTAGTTGGCAAATCTATTTATCGAATATTTAAAAAAAGAAAATAGAATTTGAATAATATGCTCATTTATCCTCTGATTTATTTATTTTGTAAATTCAAAAAGAAGAATAAATAAATACAAAAATATATATGATATGCTAATTTATCCTCTAATTTATTTATTTTGTAAATTCAAAAAGAAGAATAAATAAATACAAAAATATATATGTAGTCAATCCGTATATTGTAAAAGTATTAAGACTAGTACTAATATAAAAAACATTTAACTATGGTTTTAAATTAATACTGAAAAAGTGAGTGATCAATAAAGAATTGAAATGGTATCATGTTTGTTACGTAAACTAATCTAACAGCTGGGATTCTTATGTAAGATTCGATTCTTTAGAATTGCATCTCATGCACAGAAACTATAATGGAATAGTGTTGCTGGATCACTGATATTAAACTTAAATTAATCTAACACGATGCCTATACGGACATGAACAGGGAGTCAGGGACGTAGCCTGAAAACTTATTTCGAGAGGGCAAATTTATAATGTTAATCTTACGCTTTGTATGTATTCACTATATTTATTTTTTTGTAAGGACAAAAATCCAACTATACCTTTAAACTAAAAAATATATTACATTGTATTAAAATTAGGATGATGACATCTGGCTACAATGCCCCCAAGCAAAATTTGGCAAATGAATATATAATATCATCATAGTTAATTCAAAAAACTAAATTACAGCCTAATGCTTCATTTATTGTTAACAGCCTAACGCTTCATTCTCTCGAAATAATTCATTTTCATTTCAACACATACCCAACAACGACTGAAATAATTTGTTTATTATATTTTTCAATTATTTTTTTATTAGGATATATGTAATTGCACGTATACATGTCATGCGTGCTGGATAGTCTCTTTGAGTATTTTAAATTTTAGTGTTAAACTTCAAAAACTTTAACGATAACACACGACCGTGTGTAAAGGCGTTGACGTTGCCGATCGATGACCGGCTATGGATGGTGGTCAGTGGCGTAAAACATATGCAATAACTAATAAAATTATTGTCTTTTTAGAATTTTTGATACGATTAATATTATGTTAATATAGTTGATTTTGTAATATCAAAATTTTCTATTATTAAATATGTTGACTTTATAAATAATTAGATTCGAAAAGTAATAGACTAATAGTAATAGTAATGGTTAATAAACATATCCGTACACCACTAGTTTTTGGCTATACATCATCATACGTGTTTTACAGTATTATACAGTACAACATTATAAAACACGTTTGGTGGTGTACGGCCAAAAACCGATGGCTATAGATGACATTATCTTGAGATAATCTCGTACGTTGGAAGTGGTCAAAGAAAATAACGTCTTCTGTCTTCAAGAACTAAAAAACAATTTGGTGTTGACATTTGAGTTGTTTTTGGATCTTGTGCACATATGTACAATCTACTAATTAAAATTATCAAGCAGTCTTTGTTTTTGTTTTATTTATTTAAGAGAAAAATAAAAGAGTTGGCACCCATTAAAAGAACTCGGTTACATTGAAGGATAGGATGTTAGTAAAGGTAGTTACGAGATGTCCATAGGCAATCAAAGATATTACGAGATTCAATGAGACACAAACATATATACTGTGTATAAAGAATCAACTAGAGGGATACTCACGTAATGCGACGACTGGTGATGATGGCGGCGAGTAGTGGTGGTGATGGCGGCGACTGTTGTGGTGGTGGCGGCGTCAAGTAGAGTAGGTAATTGATATAAAGGGAATAGTAGAGATATTTTGAAAGATAAGGGATTGATGGTGTAAATTAATTCATTAAGGGTAAAATGACAATCTTGCATATCATAAAAATATAACTTTCAACAAAAGGTTAGAATTTTTATATAGTAATATAGATAATCAAGAATTCATCTACCGGCTTCAAAAGTTGCTAACATGAACTATGCAATCGCTAATTAAGATGCCCTATAAACCATATCCATGAATTCGAGATTTCAAATTTGCCAACCTCGTAATTTATACGCAGTATCCCATTGTTAGCATCCATGGCTACGGCTAATAAGTTTGTTCCAAGATATCGATCTTTTAAATGTATAGCATCAACTATAATAACTGAACGCAAACGAGTAACAAATGGATGAATCTACAAAATAAATAATATACATTAGAAGTTTAATCAATTAAATGTGAAATATAGTAAATACAAAAATAAGTCAACAAAATTATATTAATTTACTAACATTAGCCCTTTATAAGTTAATTTTGAGGCTCTAATCCCCTTTCAAATAAGATAGCCTAAATCGACATTGAGACTCTAAACTCTAACTTTTTTTTTCCACACGTAACATTAACCCTTTTATAAGTTAACTTTTTCTAAGATAGTTTTATTGAATCATTCACATGTAATGGTATATATCGTAAACCACCATTAACATTCTTTCATGATCCTCATGAACACAAGTTTACCCAAATACTCACAACATTGAATGATTTTATTATGTACGAAACACTAAATAACAAGTTAATTACTTATACCACTAACTTAATGAAAAACATAAAGTATTTGATTAATTGAACTTCAGAATTTGGGTAACAAACTCAAAAATCTTTAAAAAAAACTATATTGTTGAAAAAGATAATATGAAGATCACGTCATGCTTGCTGTTTGTACCTTTTACGTACTTGAATGCTCAAAAAATCTTGAAAAAATTGTCAATGGAGTTAGTGGCCCATTGGTATGGTCTTTGACCTTAGGGTATTCCATCAGGATTCGAATCTCACTTTTTACATTTGTAGGGGTGAATTATAATAAAAATCAAGTTAACGAGGGTAAAACATTTACCAAAAAAAAAACTTATAAGAAATTTTGTTATTGTATGGATAAGAAATAAAAACAAAAGTAAAAAATAGGAAAAAGTCAAAATCATAATTAAAAAGTCAAAATCGTAATAAAAAGGTCAAAATTGCAATAAAAGTCAAAGTTTTGATTTTTTCAATTTTATTGCGATTTTTGAATTTGTATTGCACTTTTTTAAACCGTATTGCTATTTTAATCTTCTTTAGTGAGATTTTCAATTTTTGCGATTTTTTATTCTTGGTTGCGATTTTGTTGGGTATTCTTTAAAAATTCTAAATTTTTTTTTTGTTAAAATCGTATATATTTCAATAAATTTAGGCACTCAAGTTATATTCTATTTATTAAAATAAAATAACAATTAAAGATGACTATATTCGTAATTGACAACTCTTTCACTGTCATTGTATTTGAACAATCTATCTAGTCTAATAGGGAGGAGTTAGAATATTCTTGTCATGTGGGTTCATTGTCAAATTTATCTAATAAAAATAGGGATTTAAATACAGATTTACATGATGAAATCTACACTATAATTGTGGAAAAAAATTTTGTTATGCGGATTCGATTACACTTTCTCAAGTATATGTAGCTTTGCCCCGTGAGTCTAACTAATTCATGTGATTTTTTAATATCGTTTTTACAATATATGAAAATATTTTATAGAGTTAATTGCTCGAATCGTCCATGTGGTTTACCCAAAACATCATGTTTCGTCCTTTAACTTTCATATTGACTGTGGTGATCTTTTATAGGAGGATAAGAGTCAAGGTCGATCATTTATTTTGACGGCCGTCAAATCTGTTCCGTTAACCCCCTCACGTGCCTTCCACGTGGGGGTATTTGAGTCTTTTTCAAAGCTAAAGGATCAAACTTGATATTTATTTATTTTTATTATCAATATAAACCCTCTTTCATTTATATGATTTCTTTCATTTTTCCAAATTTGTATCTCATATCTCTTTTCATCTTCATCTTAACAACAAAAATAAAAAAAAATCAATCCATAAACAAATTACCTTTATTTACAAATTTAGATCAAATTCTATATCACTCATTTCCAAGATAACTGAAAAATGGGATTTACTATTGTAACCACAAATTGGTTTCAATCTTGTAAATGAAAAGACATATTAGGGTTTCAAATTCATTTTGCCTCTATGCACGATCATGATACAGACAAAACGCACCCAATCTGTACAAACTAACAGACCTTTAAAACAAATATTTGCCAACATAACATCTCGATTCATCTACCACCCTTACTATTATCATCAACAACAAAAACGGATCTCCCCTATAGCAAATAACATACACATAGCAAACCACAGGGACATATAGCAATAGATCGTGAAGAACATTTAACTCTAAATATTTACATCTAGAAGAAAACAACAACATCAGCCTATAGATACAGATACAGATATATAGAGAGAAGAAAGAGGAAAGGAAAACATATCGAGCTCACTCTTCGGCGGCGCCGGTTGACCAGAGAAGATGAAGAACAAGATGAAAACAGAGAGTGAAAGAGAATAGAAAGAAAATGGTGGGTTTTGCTTGTTTGATTGATTTAGAATTAGATCTGGATCGTTTAAGTACGACATGCGTTCGGTGAGTTCAAAGTACGGTTGCTCCGGCGATGATGACACCGGCGGCGGCGGTTGTTCGATGCGAAATCAGAATCCGGTGACTGTGAGAGATTGGAAGAAGGGAGTTTGGAAAGAGAGGACGTATGAGAGGATCTGATATAGACACCGCACATGAGGCCGGAAAAACCAAGTGGAAGTCGACGGCTGATTGGCCCGAAAAAAAGGGGAGGAAGGCGGCGGTATGAAAATGTATAGATATAGATATAGATAAATGGATATGAACAGATATACAATGGAAATGTATAGATATAGATTTTGATCTATGTTTTTTCTATATATATAGATACATGGATGTACAGTTCTAGCTATATATATATATTATTTATTTATTTTGATGTATTTTGAGAATGATTAAAAGAAAGAGAAACAAGACAAAATAAATAAAAATATCATGTTTGGTCCTTTAGCTTTGAAAAAGACTCAAATACCCTCACGTGGAAGGCATGTGAGGGAGTTAACGGAACAGATTTGACGGCTGTCAAAACAAAGGATCGACCTTGACCCTTATCCTCCTATAAAGGATCACCACTGTCAATATGAAAATTAAAGGACGAAAAATGATGTTTTGGGTAAATCACATGGACGATTCGAGCAATTAACTCAATTTTATATATAGTTCTCTAACAAATATTACTTCAAAATAATCAACAGCTTTAATGGATTCACAGTCAATTTTAATTATTGACAGTTGAACATATTTTATACAGTTCTCTAAAAAATATTACCACAAAATAATCAACTGCTTTAATGGGATTCAGAGTCAATTTTAATTATCGACGCTACAATGGATGATATGCAATTACTATGAGTATAATAATACAAATCTATAATAAGTAGACTATGATTTCGCATATGAAATTATTTGATGACACATTATTCAATGTCGAAATAAACTTCTATATTATAGTTAAGTGTAAATAAATTTCTTAATATTCGAAAATGTTTTGAATAAAGTTTTATAAAAAATCAAAACTAATTTCTCTTTTTATATAAATAGAAACATACCAGTTAACTTATAAAAAATAATTTAAACACAATTTAACAAAGCTGATAATTGAAATACAATGGATGATATGCAATTACTAGGAGTATCGTACTATTCTCAATCATCGCCTAAAGATCCTCTTATTTCCTACATATAAGATATGCCCTGTTTGTCGGACGGCATGATTAGATTCTTTTGGAGAGCACGCGGTATACTATAAAAATGGACGGATCTTTAGATAGAAGAGTTCATCTTTTAAGAAATGGGGAGAGAGGTTATATGCTTTATATAGAATTAAATGGATGTCCGTACGATGTAATGACGATGGTGGTATAGGCGGCGATAATATCGGCAGTGTGCTGGTGGCGGAGACGGGTGGTGGTGGTGGCGACTGCTGTTGGTGGCGGCGAGTAGTGAGAATATTGATGTAAAAATTATTGATGTAAAATGGATAATGTTATTATTTTAGGCGTTAAGGGTAGATGTTGTGAATTAATTTCATTAAGGATATTAAAGGTATATATCAAATAGAGATTTTAAAATAATAAATAGAAGAAAGTGACAAAATAGATAGTTTAAATTATGATTTGAGAAAAGGGGGAGGGATGGGCATTTGTTTTACCAGATAGAAGCCTGCGCGATGCGGTAACGATGGTGGTAGAAGTGGTGGTGGTAACGGTGGCGGTGTGGTAATGGCGGCGACGGGTGGTGGTGGTGGCTGAGGCGACGGGTTGTGGGGGCGGTGGGGGCGGCGGTAGCGATGGTGGCTGCGACGACGATAGTGTAGTTATTCTTGAGGTTTGAGGGATGCTTGTTGTAAATAATAGTTATTTTAAAGGTTGAGGGGTGTATATTGTAGATAATTTCATTAAGGTATTATAGGTATATTAGGTGGAGATATTTAAATTAGTTAATGTAGTATAGATATAAATATAAATCATAGGGTGGTGATCTGTACACCACCAGATTTTAGCCGTACACCAACAAACATGTTTCACATTATTGTACCGTACAACACCTTAAAACATATTTGGTGGTGTACGGCTAAAATATGACGATGTACGGATCATCATCGTAAATCATAAATATAATTCAATTTTTGACGTGGCAATATATGTTTGGATATGAATATGAATGTAGTATATGAAATCATTATTTCTTTTAGTTATCATTTACTCCACACAAAATAGCAATCTAATCAAAAATGTATATATATTTATCACCCTGCACTCCACTTAACTTCCTTTTACCAAAGGACGAATTTCCAGTCAAAGCTGCTGTTTGACTCTGCCAACGAAAATTAAGAACCACCTGTTGTCCTGTCACCAACCCCCACCACCATACCCGCCGTCACCTCCTCCCTCCCCTATAACCACCGTAACACCACCGACATTTTCGTTACACACATTTCACTTTCATTAGATATAACATAGATACATAGATTATATAAACAACATTATCAAATCCTGCCTTATTCATCGGTTAAATCTTCCTAGATTTCCGTTAGATTTTGTATAGTAAGTTGCAAAGAAGTAAGTTGTACGAAAAAAAAAAAACAATAATGGCGGGTTCAAGTTCTTTTTCTCTTTCTAGGTTTCTGTCTCAAGAAACAGAAACCGAAAGTGGGTTACAAGCAGAAGATGAAGACGAAAATGAGGGTAATAATGAATATGTTTCAATGATTCTAGACGAAGAATGTGTTCGAGTTTTACTAGATAAAGAAAGAGATCACAATCACATTTATTCGCATGTTGATGATTGGATTAAAGTTGCTCGATCAGAAGCGATCCAATGGATAATCAATGTTAGATTCACTTTTCCTTGTGTGTAATCTAATATGATCATGTCATGTTCGGGATTGCGTTTTCAAAACCACATTATGCTTTTATGAAACAGCGTTTTGAAAAAACATGTCTCAACCTGCTTTTTCAAAACCGGAGATAATCATTTTTCTATCAAACGCAATCCCAAAAATCATCTATATATATATATCATTATGTACATTTGTTGTATTTGATCATTAACGTTAATTTTGGTCAGTACTTTTGTTATTCATTTGCAGACGAGATCGTTTTTACAATTAAGTATCCATACTGCATACTTGTCTATAACGTACATTGATCGGTTTCTTTCGAAAGGACTTATCATTGTAAGTTTTTTACTAGAATTTTGTATCTTATAGAATTTTTCATTACATTATTCTAATGCTTAATTTGGATCAAAAGAAGGACAAGCATTGGGCAGTTCAATTGCTATCGGTTGCTTGTTTATCATTGGCGGCAAAAATGGAAGAACGAATGCCTCGGCCTTTATCGGCTTTTGTGACCGGAGAAGACGACGATTTTGAGATCACTAGTATTCGTAGAATGGAGCTTTTGGTGTTAAATGCAATGGAATGGAGATTGCATTCCATCACCCCTTTCCATTTCATTCACTATTTCATTTCATGTTTATGTGAATCGTCTTCAAAGAAACATTTTGTGTCTTTAACTACACAAATCATTTTTGCCGCAACAAAAGGCAAGTTTGTGTATATTTTATTTACTTATTTTGAAAATGTGAATATATTGATTATTTGATAATATATAATATAATGTTACATTTGTAGATATGAATATATTGGAGCATCGTGCATCTACTATAGGAATGGCAGCTACATTGATGGTCATGGATCAAAATTTGACTAAGGAATCTTTGGAGATTAAAATGAAGACTAGATGGTTAAATCAGCTTTATGATCATGTGAGTCATTTCAGTTTTTTTGTTTTTTGGATGCTATTTACAGGGACCACAAAGGCATATGTGGGTTACCTATTTTATATCTATAGTGCACCTTCTATTTCTATATGTTTTGCCTAGTTTGGAGAGAGAGAAAAAAAAAAAAAACTTAATTAAATTAACTTTATGTTGCATGTGTTAAATATTTTTATAGTATGCAATTTATACCATTTCCAATCTCAAACTAAGTTTTATCCCATGACACTTGTATATTAACATAGTATTTAGTGAACCCATTTTTTTTTACCTTCTACTCTTTAGTTTTATAATATTTACACACACACAAAAAATAAAATGGCATTATGAACATAGCACTTAAAGTATAAAACCGGCCATAGAACCGGACCTCCAAAGGACATAACGTCAAGATCTGGCGCTATGGAGCATAACTTCGGCCAAACTTTAGCCATTGGAGATGGTCTTGATGTAACAAGAACATGGCCAAAAAAAAAGTAGTGTTAATTGGGTTACTCAAGTAACGCACTCTAACCTTATAAAACTTGAAACCAATATATTATATCCCTTTTTACGTCCACATGCCCCCTGTGTTGCGAGGGATGAGGTTTTCCTCGCTTTTGACATAGTGGCCCCCAGTGGGGGCCCACATGACGGGCTATTAGCATGCCTTTGATAACTGCTTCGCTGTGTTTGGGCTTTGGGGGCATTCAAACCACACATGGATACATTATACATATGATTTTTGGATTTGATACCCATTTGGGCTTATATGTTGGGCTTTTCGAATGAAATTGTTCCAAACTTACAAACTTCACATATTGTACAACTTATTAAAAGGTATATACGTGGGATTAGGGATGAGCTTTTGACCCGAAAACTCGTGACCCGCCCATGACCCGCCCGTGACCCGCCCGAACCGAACAGGCCGAAGCCCTAACGGGCCGGGTCACGGGTCAATCTTTTGTTGCATTTCCGTGTCACGGGTTGGCCGGGTCGTGCCGGGCCAGGTCGGGTTTGGCAAAAAACCGTGAAAATGTGAAGAAAACCCGAGACCCGCCCGAAACCGACCCGAACCGAACCTTAACGGGCCGGGTTGCGGGTTGGATTTTCTTGCATTCACCGGTGACGGGTCAAGCCGGTTCGGGTCGGGTCTCGACCCGTGCTCATGCCTAGATGGCTGTGTAAAAAAAATTCAACTTTCCAAAAAAAGTTATGAATTTTGTTTGAATGTTGGTAACGAGGTTTATTTCTTCCAAGCGTTGCGACGGATTTGAAAAGTTTATATCTCTACGATAAAGCTAAATTGAACGTATTTAAGTAATTGTCTGATATAGGACTGAACCGCTTGCCGTGTGTCTAAAGGTTTCCAATGTTGCTTTACTTAGTAAATGGGTGTGGAGATATAGGACTGAACCGCTTGCCCTTTGGAGAAATGTTATCGATGCGCTCCATGGTTCCAATAGGAGATGGAATGTTCTTCCGGTTTGCAAGTCCTTGCCGGGAGTTTGGAAGGCGATTGTTGGTTTGGTTGATAAACATAAAGCGGCTGGGGTTCCTCTTAAGAGTATGTTCAAAGGTGAAATTGGTTTGGGCGATAGCATCCGTTTTTGGCTTGACCCCTGGATTATCGAGACACCATTGAAGGACTCCTTCCCTTCGTTGTTCCTGAGGGAGTCTGATAAGAAGTGTATGGTTATTGATAGGTTCTGTGCTACGTATAAGAGGTTTGTCGGGTGTTCCAACTGGTATACTTCTGTTTCGAATGATGTTGAGATCGAAGAATGGTTGCGTCTTAGTGCTTTAATGGAGGATGTGCGGTTGAGGGACTCTATGGACAAGTGGGTATGGCTAGGTGATAAGACTTCTGATTTCTCTGTCAGGAGTGTCAAAAAGTTTTTGAGGCATGGGGTCGATTACAGTCAAAGGTACGTATTCAAATGGGTTAAAGGGGTGCTGAAAAAGTGCAACATTTTTATCTGGCGGGATCTTCTTGATCGTCTCCCTACTACCTCTGCTTTAGCGATCAGGAATTGTAATTTCGGTTCTGTTGTGTGTGGCATTTGTGGGGCTGCGGATGAAACAATTCAACATATCCTTTGTTGCTGCAAGTTTGCTAAGGAAGTTTGTGTCAAGGTGGAATCTTGGTGCAAGATGGGGAGGATCACGCCTTCGTCTGTCATAGAGGTCATTGAATTAAACAACTCGATGGGCCTTGACAAAAGGACGAGGGACGCGTTCAAATGCATCATCTTCACGGCTTGTTGGTGTATTTTTGGTGATTCGTTGGTCTCTAGTGATTCGGTGTTTCATGAGATTAGGGCGACTAGTTTCCTTTGGCTTAACAATAGAGTTAGACACGGTAGTCTTAGTTGGATGGAATGGTGTAATTTCATTGTAAGATGAGCTTTGTATTTTTGGGCTACTCCGTAATTGCGGAGTAGATTTATATATGTGAATACCCTTTACTTGTCAAAAAAAAAAGAAAAAGTAATTGTCTGATATAGTTTTATAGATTAATGGTTTGTTGAATTATATTTTGTAAAAAATAAAATAATAGTAATAGTAATAATAATAATTAATGAGTATCATTTTATGGTTAAAATTTTAAAATAAAAGATAATTGATTAATACTAACAATGAATAACCTTTGTAATATATATACATAGATGTTGGTTATTGTAAAACAAGTATTAAAGTAAAACAAATAAGATAAGATCTTGACCATTAGATCATGATAAAACTGAT
>JAOEHQ010003156.1:0-18581 GCA_025447715.1 Asclepias incarnata
ACATTTGGACCTCCACCAGTTTGTGTTGCTTGCGCAATTATGGCTTCTGGATCTGTATTAAACCATTCGCCTGCAGGAAAGCATCATATATGATCCCATGCAACTATTGCAATACAACTAATTAAGTACACGTACGTACGATGACTAAATAATTTCGATTTCTTAGAATATTTACCAAAGATGACGGGAACTTCTTTGTGGGGCTTTGCAAAAGGGTAGGGAATATGGAGCTTTGGAAGAATGATAAGGGGGCCATAAACACTCGCACGTAGCCATGATATATGTGCATGCCAAAACAAAGTTCCTCTTTGTCCAACTACGGTATAGTTGTACACATAACTTTGTCCAGTTTGTATGGGGCATTGTGTTATGTAAGCTGGCCCATCAGCCCATCCGCTTCTTAGCTGCCGGATACCATGCCTGTATAGTATGATCAGCAACATAAAAAAAAAGTGATTATAAACAAAGTAAAAATATATATCTGTCATAATGTTTGTTAGAAATACAAAAGATGTAGCTCTGGTACCAATGGATTGTGATGTTATTGGAGACATGGTTGTTAACTTTGATAAGCAAGCGGTCACCCTCCCTTGCAACGATACGTGGACCTGGAAATTTCCCATTCACCGTAACCATGCTCCTCGTGTGGCATAGCCGTGTCACATTTTGCAGCTGGATCTGCATACAGAAATGTATTTCATATCAAAATGTTAAACCGCATATATATATATATCAAAAAGAACAAACTAGCAGATAATATGACATGATCGTGATCATATCAAACGAGAGACACACATTAAATTCGTAGTTCCTAGTAGTGCCAGCAACATCATACACCGAAAGAAGTAAAGTTATCGTAACTAATGGGACTATAAGTCTCATAATTATAAGGCCAGCCATCTATCTCTTTAGTTGAAGAATGATCGAGCTGAAAGCTGTAGTATTGTTGTTACCGAATATGAACTAATTAGTAATGAAGATTGATTGAATATATATATATAGGTTTGAGTTGAAGGATTTTGCATATATATTCAAGAAATATTATAAAAGGACCACCTACTGTGTTGTTGGAGTGCAATTTTAGAGTGCTACAAAAGAGATAATATTTCATATATATGTTATACTATTCAAAATCTTTCCTTTGTCGTAAGGACTACTTGGTCTCATTCTGTATTGTATACCACAATATATATGTATGTATATTTGTATAGTACTTTTCTCTTTTTCTAATCAACCTTAACTTATAAACCAAACTATAAGTTGACTATAAAAGATTGCTAATGCATAAATAATTAGTTTTATGCATGGTTTATACATTGTAAATTGTAATGATATTAATATTTGCACTTTCATTGTTAGGAACTGAATGTTATTACTTTTATATTTGAAGAAAGGTGAGGCCTAGTAGAAATATTGTTGTACCAACTACGATTCTTCTAAGGTCTTCAAGCTATATGTCACTTAAAATCGCACACCAGGTAAGGTCCTTAAATTAGTTTAGAAGGACAAAATGAAAAGTTACAATAGTTGAATCGGGTCGGGTTGGATAGGGGTGTTTTAAAGGCTAAACTGTTAAAGTTAGAGCTTTAGGCCGCTAAATTTTTAAGGCCCGGTTTTTGTATGAATGTGTATATATAGGAGTCGGTTTTTGAAACAAAAAAGAAGTCCAAGTGCATTTTTGAAGGTCTCTTTTTCACCTTTGAGGTAAGTTGTAAGAAAATAAGCCATAAATGTGTAAAAACTTTAGTATAGTACGTCGAGTATTATTATGTACAAAGTTTAATCAATAGGGCATCATTTCATAAATTCACTTTAGGCCTCGAAAATGGTTAACATGCCCTTGGGGTCGGATCATTATTAAAAAACATAAAACATAATTAACAATAGTGTTAAATCTCTTACGATTGTTCTTAAAATTTAAAATACTTATAACTCTATCGTTATTTATGATATCTTGTATATCTATCTATTTCGGTAATACAAACATATTATTCAAACATTATACACTCATTTTATCTAAACTAAACAAAAAATAAGTTACCTACTTGAATATGTCCTATTAGGTAAACATGTTTTAGTTCATTAAAAGCGATAATTGAGCTCTTATCTAAGATCCGATAAAATATATTAATTTTGTAGTGGTAACAAAAATAGTAATTAAATGATAATAGTCATAGTCATCCGTAATATAACAAGAGCAAATTGATAACCTAAAGAAAGAACATATAAAGTGAAATTGAGAATATGTAAAATCTCAAATAAATTCAATAGATTATATATATATATAAAGCTTTTAGCCCTATAAGTATAAATTCAATAGATTGTTATAATCGGTTGTTAACTATTTAGTAATGAATCGTTTGAATTTATAATGGAGAACAACTTGATAGTAGTATAGCTAACAAAATTCAAAATAACTTTCAAGCTTACAATAAAAGGTTTAGACTTCGAAAGGGCTCATTTATAACTTCTAGGAAGTTAGGAGTTAAATGAAAATAACAAAAAACAATTAGGTATCTCCCAATCATGTCACCATTCTCTTCAGATCCTTACTGTTACATTATCATCACATCATTTGTTATCCTAAAATTTACCCATAACATATGTCTTACTAACAATAAAACATTCTCTTTCTTTATTCTCAAATTCTCACTATCACATTATCGCCACATCATTTTCATTTATTTAAACACAAAATTAAGTAAAATAACATTACATTAATAAAAATAAAACATTACATTAATAAATAAAATAACATTAAATTATGATGTGGTTGTTTTGGTTTGCCATGGTAGTGATTTGGTTGTATAGAAAGTTTAAAAGAAAAATGTGAAGTTGTTGTTTGAATGATAGTATGTATTGTATATATAGATGCATGCCTGCGTGATGCGGCGACAATGGTGGTAGCGGCAGCGGTGTGGTGGTGGTGGCGGTGGCGGCGACGACGGATGGTGGCAGCGGCGGCGGTGTGGTGGTGAATGTAAAAGTAATTGATTTAAAAGGGGGTAGTGTGGTTATTTTAAGGGTTGAGATCTCTATGTTGTAAATTATTTCATTAAGGGTATTATAGATATAATAGGTAGAGATGTTTAAATTGATGAATAAAGAAGAAGGGTTATATAGTCATTTCAAAAACAGAAAGTTGAAAAAAATGGATGGAGTGATCTTTTATATAGGAGTAAAGATAAAACGATAAATGTTATAAAATTTTTTTTGAAACGGCTAGAATGTCATTGGAAAGGAAACAAATGTTGAAAAAAATGATATTTTTTTTGGTTTGAACGTTACACACGAACCAACCCATCCATTCTCACGTTCTCCTCGTCGTCCACATAACGTATGCCTAGAACGTGGGTCATGCCATCGGCGTTCTCGAGAACGCGTGAGAACGTCGGCGAGAACGTAGGTCGTGCCAGTGGTGGTGATGCGTTCTGGTGAGAACGCCACCGTTGTAAGCGGCCTTAGGCCTCACCCAACCATGTCACCAAATTCTCACTGCCACATCATTCATTCCTCTCAGAATTTACCCTTTACCAACAATACCATAATTCTCCTCAAATTCTCAACTTCTCACTGCCACATCATCGCCACATCATACAATACACTATCTCTTTCTTTCTTTATATATGTATATATAACACATACACACACAAAAAGAAAACAAGTGGGACCACCACATATCAAATCCTCCATGTTCTCAAGAGAATGCAAGCCCAGAATGCGAGGCGAGAACGAGCATGTGCCAATGGCGTTCCCAGAACGCGGTGGTGCTAATGGTGACGCTGAGAACGTGAGAACGAGGGTGAGAATTTGATCCGATGGGAGAGGCCTTAAAAGTATTTTATAAATGAATAGAAATAGAAATAACATCCAAAATAGTTAACTATTGCTTTTAAAAGTTAAGTATGTATCATTAAGCAAATGAAGCCAGATCAACCAGCAGATGCACTTGAGGTTTTATCCAATATGTCATGAGTTCGAGCCTTAGGATTGACATGTCTTTTGGATTTTTTCTTAAAAAGCCACTCTATTTGATTAAGACAATATAGTCTACCATAAGTGTTACTTATCCTTAATTCTTATACGGTAAATAAAAAAAAAGAAAAAGTAGGTGTATCATTACTATTACTTTACTAATTCCATAAAAACACAAAATAACCGAAACCATGTCGACAGGGATGACCCTAAAATACAAATATATCCCTCGTTTAAGTTAAAATAGCGGAATAAATTCATTCCCCCCATTAATATATTGGGGGGTCAATTTGGGTTTGTAAATGATAAAAAACCCAACCAACCCCCACATCATCATCAAATCCGTACTGTCTATCTCTCTATAAACCTGTTTTTTTTTCTTCAAAACCCTATTTACATAGTTTTCTTTCTTTTTAACCCTGTGAGAGACATTCTCACACTCAAATCAGGTACTCATTATTCATTCTTCATTTTACTTTTTACCTTTGTGTCAATGTTCTTGCAAAATGCAAGTAATTAACTTACCAATTATTATTATTATGATAAATGATTAATGCTGTGTTGTGCTAGGCTTAATATTACTATTTGATTTTAATGAGTTTGAGAAATGACATCAAAGTGTGTAAAATTTTCACATGTGTGTAATTTTGGGTTTCTTGAAATCACTTGCATCATACAAACTGATTATAAATTTATGTCAAGTTTTAAACATTTGAAGTGGGTGAGTAATGTGCAGTGTCATACAGCCCTTGCAATTCCTTGGACGTATTCCGTAGAGTTTCGGTTGATTAGTTTAAGACTAACTTATCATTAAGGTGTAACATTTCGTTGTTAGTTAGTCTACGGGTTTCTTGTTTCTTTGGCATTTTTTGTTGGTTTATCAGTGTACTTGTTCACCTTAGTAACTAGAATTTTTTTTTCTTCGATTTTTGATACCTACGGTCTTTTGATCTGCCAGTAACTAGAAGAAATTAACTTTTAGTTTGGGCTTATTTTTCAGAGAAAGTAAGTTTCTTGCAATGATTTGTCACTGGCATACATTTTGATTTATGTCTTTCATCTGTTTCTGTTGTTGCAGTTAGAATTCTTTGTTGATTTAGGTCACTTGAGACGTCTTCTTCCAAAGTCACAATTGTGAAGATCATGTAGTGGATCAGAAGACAATAACAAAGTGGCCTAAAAAGGCTCAGGTTTTTCCAAAGCAAGCTAAAGGGATGAGGAGTAACAAGTTCCCTATACGCTATTTAATTGTCATTTTGACTTTCATCTGTACTTCCGTGTGTTACATTGAACGGGTGGGCTTTTCAATCGCGTATACTGTTGCTGCAGATGCTGCGGGAATTAGTCAGTCAAGCAAAGGCACGATACTGTCAGTTTTCTATTATGGATATGCCTTTTCTCAGGTACCTGGTGGGTGGGCAGCACAGAAGATTGGGGGAAGGCGTGTTCTCCTTATATCATTTGTGATATGGTCTCTAACTTGTGCCTTATGTCCGTTAGACCCTAATAGAGTGATGGCTCTAGTTATAGCTCGATTGCTTGTTGGGGTAGCTCAAGGGTTTATTTTTCCTTCTATTCATACTGTTTTAGCACAGTGGGTCCCTCCACATGAACGGTCAAGGTCTCTTTCTCTCACAACATCTGGAATGTACTTAGGTGCTGCTTTGGGCATGCTTCTCCTACCTAGCTTAGTGAAGTTTAAAGGCCCACAATCTGTATTTCTCGCTGAAGCAGCTTTAGGTGGCATGTGGTCTCTCCTTTGGTTCAAATTTGCTAGTGATCCACCTCGTTCGGAGCATCCAAAAGCAACTGCAGCTGGTTTTGGAGAATCTTTGTTGCCAATTAGAGATAGTCAAAAGTTGAAGGCGGATAGAACTTCTCAAATCCCATGGAGGAAAATATTTCTCAGCTTACCAGTTTGGGCTATAGTCGTTAATAATTTTACATTCCATTATGCTTTGTATGTGCTTATGAACTGGTTGCCCACATACTTTGAACTTGGCTTGAAGTTTAGTCTTCAGGAAATGGGTTCGTCTAAGATGATGCCATATCTTAACATGTTCGTTTTCTCAAACATTGGTGGGATAATTGCTGACTACATGGTAACGAGAAGAATCTTGAGTGTGACGAACACGCGAAAGCTTTTGAATACTGTAGGTTTTTTAGTGTCCGCGATCTCATTAATGGCGCTTCCTATTTTTAGGACATCTAATGGGGTGGTATTTTGTTCTTCCATGGCTCTTGGCTTCCTGGCATTAGGTAGAGCTGGATTTGCAGTAAATCACATGGATATCGCTCCTCGATATGCTGGAATTGTGATGGGAGTCTCTAATACAGCTGGAACATTAGCTGGTATTATCGGGGTTGAGCTTACTGGTCAGCTTCTTGAAGCTGCAAAAACTACTAATTCAGATCTGTCAAGTCCTGACAGCTGGAGGGCCGTCTTTTTTATACCAGGATTGCTCTGTATTGCAAGTTCTGTTATTTTCCTCTTATTTTCAACCGGGGAGAGGATATTTGATTGAGGTTGGTTTGTGACACATAATTTATAGATTGCGAGTCTACTGGATATGGGATGTGATATACCTAAGTAAGTCAATACATCCCTTTTTCTATCATTACCAGTTTTCTGAAGCCAAAGTTTATCCAACAAAGATGTATATTCAAGTTTAGAACCAAACACGGCTATATTGTGTAGTTAGTGTATCAGGCAGTTATCCTATTGTTATTTCTAGGTTTGGTTGCCTGTATATGTTGTATGGTGAAGCTCACCATTATATCTATAGGGCATGGGTTCCGTAGGTGAAAGTTAATGGTTTTGAAGGATGAGAATGTAGAAATTAGAATGGGTTCCCAGTGAACACATCGCAGGCCTAGTAGTAACCTTAGAGTGATTATAACTGTGAATTGGAGACGTTTATTTTGTGTCTCTGGACCTTGTGTCTTGTAACAGTCTTATTGATAATTTATCTTGGATAACATTCCTTGGGAAATAATACTACAGTTTTTAGCGTCTCTGATATCCCTAATCATGTTAAGAATACTTAACTTTGATAATTCATATCCTATCTTGCTTCTAATGTATGCCATGCTTATGAGAAATGCTAAACTTACCTAAGAATTACAAAAAATGTTCACAGAATAATGTGGCACCAATACTCTTTGTAATTCTTTTGTAAGTTTAGCATTCATCTTTCTTTGTTATGGCAGCTGTCACCTTTTGATTTGTCTTTGATTACATAATGATGGTAAAATAAACTTTTTTTTGCAAGTAAAATATGCTGAAACTGACTTTATTTTTTGTTATTTCTCCTGCATTTGGTGTTCTTGTGTATGGTACAAAATTGAGACACTTGTACTTCCCCTTTGCCACCCAGACTCATAATCACAGCCACATATAGGTGAAGCGAAGTATTGTGTAAAGTGTTAGACATGTTACAAATCTACTTATATGAAATGTATAAGGTTGAAGAACATTACAGGCAATGCACCTTAACCAATATTACGACATTTCAGTATCCTGTATCCACATTATTCATATATTTTTAGATGCGCTTCATATATAACCAACAATAGTCCAAATATTAAATGAGTCGCAGAGTTATAATTCTGCCATTTGTTTGACATTAATTGGATAACTAATAAATGGTGGACCACTGTATGCTTTTTCGGCTAGAATTTGATTTGCTGCTTGTGAAGGATGGAAAGCATCCCAAAAAACATGCTGGTCTCTGTTGATGCATGGAACCGACAACGGAAGGCAAGTAATCTGTCCTTGATTTCTTCCAATACCACAACACCCTCTATCAGTGACTGTGAATCCTGTAACACGATGGCATATGCTATTAGATTCATGTCATATTATAATCAAGTAAAAATAAAGTACACATGTGTTTACTGCATACAAACCATAGCTATTGGAGTTCTTTAGTATGTCACTAACGGCACCGTAGGTGTTTCCATAAACAAATATGGCATCGGTTTTGTTTGTGTTAAGTTGAATGATTAGAGATCTGAGTTGTGTGTTAAACATGACTGCCAAGTCATTTGCCAAAGATGCACACGTTCCAGGGGGAGCAAAGTTGGTGGCTAGTTGATTAGGAATGCAGCCTAGGGGTCCAATCCCTGCTATAAAGAACTTTCTGAGTCCTAAACTATAGAGAGCCTGCAACAAAGTAAACGTATTGATCAGTTTGCAGCAACTAGCAGTTTGTGTAGTAAACGTATCAATATTGGTTGGTGGGGCAGGTAATGGGTCAGAATGGGTTTAGGTCATAATGGATCAAGTCGGATTGGGTTGACTTGAAACACATTTTGTTCAATTTTAATACATATTTAGTGTGTCAACTAATCTCATTTTGTGAATAGCATGATTTAGGAGGTTTTAGGCATCGAAATGACACCTTGGGCGACTTTTTCGACCCATTCAAATCATATCCTTTCAAGCTTTACTTTTTAAATTCATTTTAAACGGTTGACCCAGGGCTACCAATTGAATCGAGTTCGGAACTCGAACCCGACTTGATATCAAAATCAGGTTGGAAAAATCAACCCTAACCCTTAACCCGCCAGCCTGATTAAAAAACAGGTTGGTGGGTTGGTTTTAGGTCAAACAGGTCACACGGGTTTGCAGGTTGGTGGGTTGGCATGTTTATTTCAGGTCAAGTGGGTTGGTGGGTTATTTCAGGTCAAACAGGTGGGTTTAAGGTCATAAAGGTCAAATGGGTTGGCAGGTTGGTAGATTGTCAGGTTGGTTTAAGGTCAAATAGGTTGTTGGGTCAACCTATTAAATAAAATTTATATTATTTTTGAAATATTTTTGGGTTTGCTGGTTGAGCTATTAACCAAATTGGCCAAGCTGAACCCGACCCGAAAAAATTAGGTTGGTGGGTCAACAGGTCGATGGGGCAAGAATACTCAACCCTAACCCCTTTTTTTCCATGTCGGGTTTCATGTTGGGTTGAGTATTGCCAGCCCTAGTACTTAACCCGTTAGAGAAAAAAACATAATGCATATCGACCAATCCATAACTAAATGGGCTGCATTCGCTACATCTACGGCTCTATGTATTAGCAACGGCCTAGAGAAACATTTTGAAGCGTGTTTTACATCATTCATGTTTTATTGTCTAAGTGAGCTGATGTATCTTATATCTAGACCTTTTTTACATCCACTTTTCATATTGTATGGTGGTGGCCACAAAGAAGTTCAAGGGAAGGTATGGCATGACTTACCGAGATTTGCTGCATGTATCGCTGTATCAGAAGATTTGTATAGGCTGTGGGTGTATATATCTGACTAGTGGCATAGAAAGAATTTAGCAAATAGTTGTTGATGTAATCATTGCTTCCCATAATTACCACTGCTAACGATTTTCTCAGGTATTGGCTCAGTTCCTCCTCTTCCATTACATTCTTCAGCTGATTCAAGTTGCTTGCAAAGTTCTCGACTTGCTGCCTAAAGCTGATTCGTTCACCCTGTTAAATCACCATCGGAGTCTTGCATCATTTCTTTTAAAGGTATGTGGTTCTGTTATATGATTATAAGCTAAGTTGATAACATTAATATTCATGAAGTTAAACAAAATTACGGTTGGTGGACATTACTAAATTTCTTCCTGTTTCTTCAAGAATTCCCGCTGAAGCTGATGCATAGTTCACCCCTTGCATTATGTTTCTTCCTGTAGCGTCAGGACTTGCATAGGCTGGAAGAAGCGCAAGTCCCAACAAATCTCCTGATGAGACCATTAAATAAGTATCACACAAGGGTTTTTTTCAAGGTAAAATTTACTTCTTTTCCAAAATTAGTGTTTGTTTTTTTACTTTGATATTTCTTTTTTGAAAGACAAGCATCACACACATTCACACATATTAACAGTACCGCTAGGACCCATTTTACCTGTTAGAGATGAAATAAAAATTAGATGAGCCCATTTTTAAGTAATTGCGTTGAATTTAGCAACCTCCACATAATACAAATAAAGTATTGTATTTGTTCATGATTTGTAAATTAGGTAGACATATATGTTCCGTACCTGGTATAAAGGTTGCAATAAATGATATTTTACCTGTTAAAGACAAAGTAACTATAACCCAACCTCAGCTGCTCTAAATTTATGTTGACCCAACCCATTTTTCCACCTCTACTAGCTAGGTATGCATATTACTTAATAAGCTTTAGTTATGTGTGTGTGTGTGTGCAGGAACAAACAATGAGTTACCAACCGAGGTAGTCGATGATGGTCTTGCCATTACTAAAACGACCAGATGCAAAACCACCAAAATCCACACCGTATGGATTGTAGTTTGCTTTTGCAAGGGAGTTGAGATAATTGTTATTTCCATTGTCAGTTAGTGAGTCTCCAAATGCAAACATTGCTGCAACCTGTGGATCAGCTTTTGCAATTGCTTTGAAACCCTTGAAAGATACATCCATTAACACTAAGGTAAGTAGCATTGTGAGGAATCTCGATCTGCGTTTTCTATTCTCCATATCTTTATCTTACATCTCACGCCAAGTTCACAGATTTCTTATTTATATGTTTATTTATTCAGT
The DNA here is from genome assembly GCA_025447715.1 of Asclepias incarnata. NCBI lineage: Eukaryota > Viridiplantae > Streptophyta > Magnoliopsida > Gentianales > Apocynaceae > Asclepias > Asclepias incarnata. Next base: position 10,531 of record JAOEHQ010003156.1, read on the forward strand.
CAGTGACACAACAAACGAGTGATGTTTCATGTTTTGACATGGTCAATTAAAGACGCTTTTCCTGATATTCTTGACAGAAAACCATTCTTTATTGCTTTAACACAATGTCTTTTAGCTACTGTTTTACTAATATCATTGGTCCTTTTCCACTCTTTGTTACTTTTTCTTTGATTTTCCCTTATCCGGGGGTTAGTAATGGCTTTGAAATTCTACATTGAAATCTGGTGGCATGCAACATGAGTTGTTCTGCTATCCCTTCTTCCAAAATGCTTATTTGGGGGATTGGACGCTTGAACTTGCTCTGGGCGATTCAGGTCTGATTCGGAAGTTCCAATAGTTTGCTAAAACATATCACGATTATGTTCAATATAGAAAGCTTGGGAAGTTCTTTTAAACTATGTTCAGATCTGTGTCTACTTGCCTTTCGCAACTGATTAATCTCATCTTTAAAGCATATCACTGAGGTCATGTTTTATATGACCGGACACTTAAGTATCATTCGAATCAATCCCTTAACAAAAATTGACATTTTTATTCACCCTCACTTTAGCTTATCATAATCTCCATAAGATGAACTCCTTGTACGTTCATTTAACCAAATACCAAAACATTTCATTTCAAGTTATACTTTTGACTTTTCTACTGACTTGAAATTTCATTTCGGTTTTGGTTTTGACATTTCAAGTTATACTACTGACGTGGGCAAAACCAAACCGGTTTCGGTTTCGGTATTTGGTTGAAACCGGCCATAGCTTCCATTTCATTTCGGTTTCGGTTTTAGGAAGTGTTGACCCAAACCGGATTCGGTTTCGGGTCGGGTCGGGTTGGACCCAAACCGAAAAATGCCCACGACTAATGCTATGTATGTTAATGTTACTAAAGAGTTGGGTCATGGGCCCAAATCCATATATAAGTTGGAAACTGTATGGAAAATGATAAACATAGCCCACGATATGTTTAGAATGTTATGTAATAACTAATAACATAGATATTATATTTAGTCTTGCAATTTGTGCCTACAATTCATCTTACTCGTGTGATTTTGACACATGACAAAATCAAAGGTAAGTCGAGAGAAATGACCAAATGGGTATAAACAAATGTCGTCACTTGTATGTGTAGAAGGATTATTTAAATACAAACGTAGGAGGATATAACATTACTCTATTACATATATAAAAGTTGTATCTTGAATCATACAACGTAAGTTTAGGAAATGGTTATAATTAATGTACAAATCAATAATACATGTAATACCAACTTAAACATAATCCGGTTATCATTTGTCTTTATTTTAATCGAAAACATAGCACTTGAAGTTGTATTCTTACTTAAACATTTAAACTACACACTTTTAGAAATTCATGGCGTCAAACTATTTGTTGGACGGGACTAGAAATTTCTCAAACGTTAACAACAATGGGACCTACCCATTTATGGTACCAAGTTTATGTTTGCATGATACATCAACCGTATCACAAATTAACAACTAGAAAACACAATGATTGGTCCCAAGTTGATCAATAGGCACGTTACTAGGTTGTTAGTGGTGTGCCCCAACATTACCCATCAAAACTAAGTCAAATACATGTGATTAGATATATAGTTTTTTATATAACTATTTTCAAAAAAATTTATTAACATAATATAGTAATATTTATATATAAAAAACATATTACAAACAAGAATCATTATGATTATTTATCAATATTTTTGTGAACATGTATATGTGACACATCAAAAAAGGTCTTCATGTCGATCGAATAGTTTCACTTCCTCCGGTTGAAGCCATTTATCTCAGCTTAAAAATCCATAATCGTTTATGGCCAGTATTTTGCTTTGTTGGCAGGGTATTATGTAGCCCCGAGCATAGGCGGATCTATCTTAGGGCCCGGGGGCCCCGCCCTCTCCGTTTTTTCGCTTCGTAGTGATATTTTATCTTTTATTCGTTCGAAAAATTATTTCTTTTAGTATTATTTTATGGATTCCGTGACTTTCGGCCCCCTCCATAACTTTCGGCCCCCTCAGAAACTTTCTTCAAGATCCGCCACTGGCCCCGAGGTTTTTCTACCTCTTCAATAAGATTAATTATTTACTTGTGTGGGGTTTTCTCATATACCACAAAAATGTATCAAGCTAAAATGTTGTTAAAAAAAGTACAGTTAAAAGAATTGTTAAATCCATAAATATCATTATGTGGGTATTATACAAAAATAGAGTTTACTTATATTACCAGATAAATGATAATTTTGAGTCTGATAAAAATGGTATATATGAAACTTGAGACGTGTTAGAATACAACAACAACAAGAACAACAACCGAGCTCAATCCTGGCTTAAGCGGAGTATGAGGAGGTGAGATGTAGACAGTTTTACCCCTACCGTATCATAGGATAGAGAGACTATTTCCAGGTGGACTTCCGGCTAAACAAGGGTTGTATATTATCTTTGTAATCGTTACCATTTCTCAAGTCTGTACAACGCAATCTTTTCATTACTTATTGTTCTCCAACTCTATTTACAATACGAAACTTAACATTATGAAAACTGAGAAACTAAAAATATAGTAGTAAAAAGCAAAGTTGCAGAAGACACTAAGCACTCCTAGGTCATTCAACTTGGAGTTGAGAGTACTCGGCCTAGGCATGAAGTACTCGGGAAGTACTCGGACATAGTATATTATAAAGAAATTAATTTTATGAAAATTATATACAGGTCAATATCATAAGTTTAATAACATTTAATAAAATATACGTTCAAATATTCAACTATTTCCAACCATAATCAAAATAAACCAAAAGGATACTTGTTCACACTTAAAAAACAAAAGGAAACATGTTCCAACAATCTAATCGTAATCAAAATAAATCAAAATAAACATTTAATTCTCTTTTTCTAAGGTTTACCGTCGTTGGAGCTTTGAATTAGGGGAGAATCCAATTGATTTTGAGCAGGCAAATTAAAGGACTATTAGAATATTAGGTTTTTAGATTTTTTTTTTTTTAAAGTCAAAATTGGCCAGTTGACCGAGTTACCGAGTACTCCCCGCTTAGGCCGAGAACTCCTGCCAAGTACTCTCCGAGTACTCCCCGCCTAGCCCGATTACACCCGATGTTGACCGGTGTTGACCAAGGGCGAGTAGGTGTGACCGACTCACAATAAAGCGCTTCAGTCAACCTCCGACTCCCGAATACTCTCAACTTTTACAACACTGGTAAAAACTAAATGCATAAAGAATAATTACAACATTGTTATATTGTGTAATGTAATGTAATGTGATATTTATCATCAGATAATGGGAGTGAAGGATAGACGACAATTGGCACACGTAAATACGAATATGAATCCGAATACCAACCCACGTTTTCATGTTAAATAATTATATGTAAGTCAAAGTGAAGCAAACAAATAATAATAATAATAATGTAATAATAAGATATAAAGCAATAGTATAAGTGGTTAAAGCAATGCAAGTGCAAGGAACCAACAATAATAAGATTGAATTGGTACCACCACCACCACCACCCAAAAATGTACGTGGGCTGTGGGCATTATATATGTCTATGCACATCTCCGCGTGACTACCACTTCATTTATTTCCCTATCATCTTAATATGCAAATATATATATGTATAGTTGTGGGTTCCCGTACGAAGTCTCTTAATGTGTGAAACGTGCGAAGTGTGTTAAAATGCACTAAAATGCAGCTTAAATGATACTAACATGCATTGTCGATAGGAAAATAAATAGTTAAAGATGTATATTTTTCCTATCGACACTGCATGTTAGTGGTAACTAAGATGCATGTTAGTACATGCATCTTAGTTACTACTGACATGCATCTTAGTTCTAAGATGCATTATATCTTAGCAACTAAGATGCATGTTAGTGGTAACTAAGATGCATGTCAGATGCATGTATTGACATGCATCTTAGTTACCACTAACATGCATCTTAATTACTAAGGATTTTCAACCACACATGTTTTTCTATCGACACTACATGTTAGTGATAATTAAGATGCATAATTAAGATGCATGTACATGCATCTTAATTACCACTAACATGCAGTGTCGATAGGAAGTTTTTCTTATCGACATTGCATGTTAGTAGTATTTAAGCTGAATGTTAGTGCATTTTAACACACTTCGCACACTTCGCACTTTAAGATACTTCGCACCATAACCTTCCCATATATATATATATATATATATTGTGAAACTTAAACATGTTATTGTTAATTGTAGACCAGCCAGCACGCAAACTATATATAGGTTTTTTAATTATATATTTATTATTTTGATGTGCATTGAACTAACTTATCATTGATTGATAATCACAATCATAGACTTGTATTTGGTCTGGGCAACCTTATTTAATAACCACTTGTCCCTCTCAATTGTCCGTTTTATGCATGTTCTATTGCATACATACATATGCTTGTATCTTGTAATTTAGAATGTATATAAAGGAATATGAATATGATATCAGTCAACTAATTGTCTAATTCTCGCCATTTCGGCCGTTCAGAATATTTAAGGGCCAAGAATGAAGGTTTTTGTTTATTTCAACAACTAGCCTTTCACCCTTGTGGCCTTGTGACATAAGATTACAATTTATAAATATTTGAATAATTAATAAGCATCATTACGAAGATTTTCCATGCTTATAAAATGGTATGTGTTATTCGTTATTACAAAATATTTGCCCCGATAATACCAACCTGCTATATATCCCTATATGCACAAATTAAACCAAATGAAAATATTTATGAAAAATTTTAAACAACCTCAACAAATGTAATGATAAATAGAGTTATAAATTTTCAAAATTCTTGTGTTGACACGGGTCTGATCTTAACAAATAATAACGTTGAGTTTTGTAAACTTTTAAAAGTTAAAAAGACGATATTTTTAAATTTTTGCAATGAATATTATTAATTTTGGGAAGTATTATTAGTTTAATGGTGGAGTTTTTTTCTATTAGGTAGGAAAAGACGAAACAACGTGTTTTCACATTCGCTGAAAGAAAGGAGATTAATATTTTATTTTAGGGAAAATAAGAGGTTAATATTAATTTTGAAAATATTTTTTTGTTAGAAGAAAGATTAATATGTTAAATTGATTGAAGAAAAAGGGTTGGATAATTAAGTTGGTTAAAAAAAATGGCTAAATTGATTTTATATGGAAAACTTCTATTGTTCAATAGGTCACTGCAAAGCACTAGAAGATCCAAGAGTACAAAAAAATACAAATACAAAGGAAAAATCAATAAATACAATATGATACGATACCTAGATCCAAAACAAATCGACTAGATCATAGATACTTCTTGAGGCTTAGACTGCGAGGATTACAAAAAGGGTCAAAAAACTCATACCAATTACGGGAAACAAGATACGAGAAAAACCCTCACCAAATGGAATACATATATATATACTAGAAATCGTACCCGCACAATGTGTGGTGATAGATGACTTCTTAATTTTTAAAATGTTTGTAAATTTCAGTTAGGATACCCCACATGAAGCGGACAACTTGGCCGACTGTTGAATCCGACTTTGGATTGTCTATAACATTAATATATAAATTGTGTTTGTTATTTATTGGTTGAATATTTAATTATAGAAATAAATAAATAAAGTAAATACATCAATAACAAAAATACTTATCATATAGAAAAAGTTCTTAATTTAAAAAAAAAATTAGGGTAAATTACAAGAATGGTACCTGATCTTGTAGCGAAATTTCACTGGCAGTACCCTGAATTCAAAAATTACCCGAAACGTACCCCTGGTTTGCAAAAACGCACGCTGGTAGTACCTACCTCTAACGGAGCCTAACGGATCGTTAATTCTAGTCATGTGCCGCTCACGTGACAGGGTAAAAGACTCTTTTACCCCCATTTAACTTGTTCTTTTATAATTTATAATCTATAATATATATATATATAATCTATATATGTATTAACTATATATATATATACACAGATATATATACACAAATATATATAGCAAAATCATTGACTAATATATGTATCATCATCTTTATTCATATATATACATCTGATATATGTATCATCATTGACTAATATATATATATATATATACATCTGATAATCTCTCTCTCTGTATGACTATGTATATATACACAGGTATATATATACATATATATCTATATCTATATCTATATCTATATCTATATACATATATATGTATCTCCGATCTATACACATATATACATAACCACCGCAAATCCCTACCAAAACCACCATATCCAATCGATCCAAAACCACCACCGCCGCCGGAAACCGGTTCAAAGAAAAATCAACGATTTAATGAATGGGTCTGTTATAAAACGTGTGAATCGGTGTTGGTTGTCTAGATCTGCCCGTTTTTCCTTTGGGGTCAACACTGGTCAACGCTACCACAATAACCCACTGCCATCATAACAACCTACCACCTCAGTCGTATTCATCATCGATCGGGTTAAAGAAACCCACTGTCTTCATCAATGGATTTGGCAATGTTTAAGTTTTTTCAATTAAACCTTCCTTTACTGCAAAAAAATTGCTGCCATTCTCTTATTATACCTCAAATTGTTGTTACTCAGTTTTTGGATCTGACGATTATAAATTTGTGGGTTTTTGGTTTACAGATGGTCGGATTAAGTTTTGGGTTTGTTATTAAGATGTGTGTGGGTTTTTGTAATTTGATACTCATGATGAAGATTTAAAGATGGGTATTTGATTGAATTTGAGTGTGGATTGGATTTGGAATTTGTTCGAACTTGAGTTTTGTTACTGCCACCGTTGGGTCAAGTTCCATACCAAGAGTGTCTATATATATGTATATATATTAGCATATACTTATGTTTATATAAGTGTTCTAATTTGATTTGGAACTTGATTTAATATAAGTGTATCTATTATTTTTTGTTGTTTTTAATTTTGTTACTGTTATTGTATTATAGTTAGGTTATGTTGATGATGATTGACAGGGATGATGTTGGGTTGAAAGGACAAAAAAAACCCTCATGTACACCTATCTCTGTATATATGGTGAATAAAGACGGTTTTACCCCCGCACATGTATGGCACATGACTAAAATTAACGATCCGTTAGGCTCCGTTAGAGGGAGGTATGGTGAGCGTGCGTTTTTGCAAACACTGGGTGCGTCTCGGGTAATTATTAAGTGCGGGGTACTGCCAGTGTAATTTCGCCATATCGCCAGGTACCATTTGTGTAATTTACCCTATTTTTTATAATAAGAAATAATATTTAAGCACCAATAAAGTTGACATACCATAAGGAGTGACACCTTGGCGGATGCTCATCAATTCTCAAACGGCATAGCAATAAAATGTACAACAATGGCTCTTTTAATCATTGCCCAAGCTTTCACAAAATATTAAGGCACTAGGATGGGTTCTTTCGTAAAAAATGAGATCCTAATTTCTGATGGATAATACAATGAGTCCTAGCAAAGCGAGTGCGAACATGGGATTCATCCCCAGGTTGAAATCTAGCCAACCCAAAATCATATGAATAGTTAGAAAAAAAATCACGTAATGTATATGACTCAGAACTGGAGTTGTGGAACATTGTCCCTCATTGAAAAACCCCCAAAGCAAGGCATGACCCCAGATTGTATAATATCCTCAACTGCCACTGGTAGACTCCGTTATGTATAACAGAGAGTGATCTCCAAAACTGAGTAGTTGCCTGAAGTTGCCTGTACACTCCTGTCATTTGAATATACTCCAACCCTCATAGAAGAAAGGCTCTCTAACTGCACATGGATAAACAAAACCATTCAAAATCAAAATTATCACACACATGCATGTATAATAGCATAGCACGACTATGCATAACAAACGGCCACGATGGCTGCTCTACTGAATCAAAAAGACACATCATTTCGCATTTTACAATAGTAATGTAACATCCCGATTTCTTTATTTCCTTGTCGTTAGTTTGACCATTGGTCAAACGTGTGCCTTCCGTTAGTAGATTTAATGTGTAAGTAGATACTCTATGTGTGAGAGTATAT
>JAOEHQ010003167.1:0-18576 GCA_025447715.1 Asclepias incarnata
GTACAAGAGAGTACATCACGAATTACTGATTTGGCTTGTAGTATGATCGTGGGAGACAAGGTCTGCATAAAAGTTGGGTTGATGGAGTTCGTGGCTGTACGAACCAATGAATATCTTCTGCAGGTTTGGATGAAACCCGGAAGGGTTCCGGATGCTTCCCAAGTGTGCATAGTCTGGATCGTATCCGGATGGTACGTAATCAAGCCTCCCAGCTCAGCTTTGTGCGCATGCATAGTGCTGAGGTTAGCGAGATAAACAATAATCGCAAACTTTTCAATTGTCCACCCTTTTCAATTGTCCAAATTGTTCCGGACGGGGAGAGGTATAGGTTCCATGAATGGTGTATGCACTCCTCTCTCTCCGTTTTTTTTTTTTTTATATATATATATATTATTATTATATTATTTAAGCATTGTGTCGTTTCACCTTCCGCGACACGTGTCACGCAACGGGTGGAAGTCATACGTGATGTCCTTTCGGCTCTCCCCATCTTGTCATCGTCTGCCTATATAAAGGGGGTTTCACCCCTCATTTTTCACCTTTCACTTTTTGCCTTCTCCCCCTTTTTTTACTGTCGTTCTCTTTCCGGAGCCTCTCCGTAGCCGTAGCCATCTTTTGTCAGGTACACTTTTACTTCCTTAATCTATTAAATGGCCTCCAAAAATGATCTAGATAGGCAAGTGTGCAGCGTAGGTGTAGATGATGTGGCTTGGTTCCTTGCTAGGTATAGGTTTCCCACTAATTTTAGGTATGGTGTTCCCGAGCCTACGGACACGGCCGCCGATGCTCCGGAAGGTATGGTTACCTTATATTTTGCCCCTTTTGAAATGGGTAACGTGCGCTTACCGTTTACAGACTTTTATCTTAGTGTCCTAGACTATTTTAGGTGCCACGTGTCCCAATTGAATCCTTTTGGGAATTGCCATATTTCTATGTTTGAGGCCGCGTGCCAGGCACATGATGGTAAACCCTCGTTGGCCCTTTTTCGGCGGTTTTTTAGGCTGGGGAAGGCCGGATCTTGGTACACCATAGAAAAGCGGTCGGATGCTGGGGTTGGAGAGTGTTTGGTGAAGGTGCCGGATTCTCTAAAGGGCTGGAAGTCTAGATTTTTTTATGTCGACGCTTCCGTTATTCGTCCGGCGTATCGGTTTGCCGGGATCATGAGAACGAAATCAAGGGGAGCCCTTTCTGATCCGTTGCCTGGAGGTGGGTTTGATGTTGAGCTGCTAAACAAGATGATAGAGCAGCCTATCCGTTACCGGATACTTCCTGAACCTGTGCTGTACCTTGCCGGATTATCTAAAGTCTGGTCTTATCATCCTGCTACCCCGGTCATCTCCGTTGGCGGAGAGGGTACGACCATAGGATCGTATTTCATATATATTATTTGTCTCATCCGCTTTTGTTTTATTATATATTCGCTTATCTATGTTTTGTATATATATATTTTTTATTTATTTTGCAGCAATGGGGCTGAGCAAATTCCTGAAAGGTGGGTTTGACGATGCCTCCTTCGTCCCTGATCCGGAGAATACTCCAGAGGTGGAGTTTGTTGATTTTGCCGTGATGTTGGAGAATGAGATAGGTGAGCACGGTGGGGGTCCTGACATTCAAGAGGATGATCAGGGTGGTACCGGGAATGTTCCGGTGTCTGATCAAACTGCTAATAAAGTTATCACTCCCGGAGAGGTTCCTGATGTTGCTGTAAGTGCGCCGGAGCAGGAAGTATTGGGTCGTGCAGTGAATGGGGGGCGTCTTCCTCCCTCCGGAAACAAACGAAAGAATGTTCTTGGGATACCTTTAGATGGAGCTCCGAAAAAGAAGCCTAAAGGTTCAGATCATGTAGGTCCTTCCATTCCGCCTTCTGGCAAACATCGGAAAAAGAAGACCAAAGGTTTTTCTGTTCAAGATTTTCAGCTTCGTGATGAGGGGGAAAATAATGGCCCGGATGGTGCTCCGGAAAAAGAGGTGGGTGCGGCTGCGGGAGACCCTAAGGAAGTCTTGTCGATTCCTTCTTCTGATGATGAGAAAAGTGTTAATGCCCCTCCCCGTCCGCAGAGGGACGTGTATGCTGAGGAGGAGAATGAAGGTATTTTTATCCCACCCTTCGCTCGTGTTCAACATAATAGCACCTTGGCAGAGGAGGATGATCGCATCGATTTCGTGAGGAACATCATGGTCCCTAGCAGGATGCAAGGGGTAGGGAACCTCACCGATGGGCATTTCATCGATTTTTCCAATCACGCTCTTATTGATCTCATCACTTCTCAGGTATTGCTTAAAGCATTTTTCGTTGTCATAGTTTTCATTGCATGTTTTGGTATGCTTGTTAATAACTTTTAACTTTTGCTCCGTAGGCCGAGTACATGCGCCGCTTTTCTCTTGCTAATGACCACAGGTATAGCCTTATGAGAGAGAATGGCAGGCTTAAGAAGAGACTGGAGGCCTTCGAGAAGGATGCGGAGCATATCCGGCGAGGTGAACAGTTTGAAGAGTTACATGATCAGCTAAAGCAAAGGGATGAGGAATTAAAAGTTCTCCGCGAGCAGCTGGAACAAGTTAGCAATCTCAGTTCTGAAAGGGATCTTTGGAAAGAGAAATGTAGTGAATCCGTGGCAAAGATGGAGACTTTCGGAATGGATCTTGTGAAAGAGAAGGAGAAGTCTGCGAGGTTAGACGCGGAGTGTGTTGCTTTGAGGTCTGAAAAGGAGTCTCTTCAAGCGAGTGTCCGGAAGGTTACCGAGGGTATGGATATGTTGGCTTTAGAGAAGAAAAAATTGGTGGAGGGTATACCTGTTCTGGTGCGGAAGTTCTTAAAAAGTGATGAGTTTAATCAGGAGATGGGCAAAGTTCAGAGCTTGGCCATGGATGCGGGGGGTCATCGGACAATCCTCCGGCTTCGGCCGAGGTTTGGTGCTCGTTTTGATGTTACCGCCCTTGATGACTTTAAGTCTGGTGCCTTTGATGCCCTTCTTGCGGCGAGTGATTCACTTGCTGATAAGGATTACCCCTTCCTTTCAAGCCTTGCCTCAAGTTCTGACCTTGCTGTTGACGAGATTCTACTGAAGGAGCCGGAGGAGCTTCCGGACGAAACTGCTTGATCACTCTCTACTTTCTTCTTGATGCCCTGCGTGGCTTGCCGGGATAATGCCCGTAATACACTTGTTTTCTATGTTTGTATTCCGACCTTTGTTGGTCGTTTGGAACTCACTTGGCCGCTTCTTGCTACCTCCTTCTTGAATATTACCTTCCAGTCTGTTTTATGTATGCTATCATGTGGTGTTTGCATTTGTTTTTTCCCTTCTTTTTTTTTATATTATATATTTTTTGTTCAAACGTATTCCGTAGACAAGGTCTGGACGGACTGTAATAAGTTGTGTCCTATAAAATTTTTTTGTCATCACAAACTTATTCAAATGTGTTCCGTAGACGGGGTCTGGACGGAATGTAATAAATCATATAGAATTTGTATGTATTCCGTAGTCGTGTGCTAGACGGAATGCATAGAAAAATTTTATCTTTATAAACTTGTTCAAATGTGTTCTGCAGACAGGGTCTGGACGGAACGTAATAAATCACATAAAATTTGTGTGTGTTCCGTAGCCGGGTGCTAGACGGAATGTATGGAAGAATTTTATCTTTATAACTTGTTACAATGTGTTCTGCAGACATGGTCTGGACGGAACGTAATAAATCATATAAAATTTGTGTGTGTTCCGTAGCCGGGTGCTAGACGGAATGTATGGAGGAGTTTTACCTTTATAACTTGTTCAAATGTGTTCTGCAGACATGGTCTGGACGGAACGTAATAAGTCATAAAATTTGTGTGTGTTCCGTAGACGGGTGCTAGACGGAATGTATAGAAAATTTTATCATTATAAACTTATTCAAGTGTGTTCCGCAGACGGGGTCTGGACGGAATGTAATAAATTGCATGCTAATCAAGAGAAAATGCTTTTTCCGTTTCATTTCTTTGGCCGCAGCCTTCAAATATCCTGCGGTCCTGTGTAGGACTTTTAATTACAAAAACTGTTCACGGTTATAACCGGAATATGCAGGGTGAGACATCTAAGCCTTTCTACAAAGTCAGGAATTACAAATAACATCTTTTTAGCTGTGAGCCATTCCAGGTTCTTGGTAAGTCTTCTCCTTCCAGGGTTGCTAGCTTGTATGAACCGTTTCCACATGCTTCCGTGATCAAGTAGGGTCCTTCCCATTGGGGTCCTAGCTTTCCCTGGTTTTCTGCCTTACTTGCTTCATTGTTGCGAAATACATATTCTCCGGGCAGGAACTCTTCCTTTCGGACTCTTTGATTGTAGTACTTTCGCATGAGACTTTTGTGGTGAGCCTCTCTGATGCTAGCTATTTCCCTTCTCTCTTCTAATAGATCCAAATTTGCACACAGTAGCTGCTCGTTATCTTTTTCACCGACAATTCTCCTGGCCGTGGGCACACTGACCTCTGGAGGTATCATTGCTTCAGTGCCATATACTAAACTGAACGGTGTCATCCCATTACTGGCCTTTGGTGTGGTGCGGTGTGCCCAAAGCACTTGGTGCAACTCGTCTATCCATCCGGACTGACTCCGACCTAGCCTCGCTTTTATACCCTTCACAATTTCTTTGTTAGTTGCTTCAACTTGGCCGTTGGCTTGTGGGTGCGACACGGAAGTGAACGACTGCTGTATCTCCAAGTTCTCGCAAAATGTCTTAAAGACCCCTTCGCAGAATTGCTTTCCGTTGTCCGAGACTATCACTCTCGGGATTCCGAATCTAGTGATTACGTGTTCCCACACAAACTTCTCCATCTGTTTTCCAGATATATTCACTAATGGTTTCGCCTCTACCCATTTTGTGAAATAGTCCACGGCTACGACCACGAATTTTAATCCTCCAGGAGCTTGCGGGAATGGTCCGACTATATCGATACCCCATTTTAGGAATGGCCAAGCGGAGGTTACCGGAATGAGCTCGTGTTTTGGTGCCTTTGAGACGGAGGAGTGGATCTGGCAGGAGTCACATGTTTGCAACTCCTCTACTGCACTCCGGTGCATTGCTGGCCAATAGTACCCCAAAGTGTTGATTTTGGCAATGATGGTTCTTGGTCCGGAGTGTAAACCGCACGAGCCCCGATGGACTTCTTGCATGATTGCGCTGGCTTGTTTTGGTCCTACACACTTTAATAATGGCCCGAGATAGGATTTCTTGTATAACCCTTCGTTCCGGAGTATGTACTGGGGAGCATTAACTCTGATTTTTCTAGCTTGATCTTTATCTTCCGGAAGGATTCCGCTAGTGAGGTATTCTACCATTGGAGTCATCCACGTTGGGCCTTCCTCTTCTACTGCTCCGACCATCGGTTCTTCTTCTACCGAGCTCTTTTTCAATGTTTCTACCAAAACTTTCTTTGTTAAGTGAGCGAAAGATGTTGATGCTAGTTTGCTGAGCGCATCCGCAATCTTGTTCTTGTTTCTGCTTATGTTCTTGATTTGAAAAGAACGGAACTGCCGTGAGATATCTCTTACTTTCTCCAGATATTTTTTCATAAGCGGCTCTTTGGCTTCGTACGTCCCATTTACTTGGAATGCTACTATTTGCGTGTCTACACACGCATGTATATGCTCTACCCCCATCTTTCTGGCTATCCGGAGACCTGCCAGGAGGGCCTCGTACTCTGATGCATTGTTGGAGGCTCTGAAATCAAAGCGGAGTGCATATGTAAACTCTTTTCCCTCGGGGTCGGTGAGTATGAGACCGGCTCCGGACCCGTCAGTGCTGGAGGCTCCATCTGTGAATAACTTCCATATTGATTTCTCCGTACTGCTCATTGCATCCTCCGGTACACTTTGTTCTGGTTCCTTTCTCTTTCCTTGCAGGTTTTTGCTTTGCGTTTCGGCAAGGAAGTCTGCCAGCACTTGTCCCTTAATCGCGTTTCTGGGGCGAAATTCTATCTCATGCTCTCCTAACTCTATCGCCCATTTGGCTAATCTTCCTGACTTCTCCGGCCTACTTAAGACTTGTTTGATTGGTCTGTTTGTTAATACTTGAATTGGGTGTGCCTGGAAGTACCGTCTCAAACGTCTGGCTGCGTGTACCAGCGCCAGGGTCAGCTTTTCTATCTCTGAATATCTTATTTCCGGACCTTGGAGGACTCTGCTTACGAAATATACAGGCCTTTGTCCGTCCCTCTTAGTTGCTACCAGTACCGCGCTAACGGTTTTGTCCGAAGCCGCTAGGTACATTTGAAGAACTTCGCCCCTTTCCGGGGCAATTAATGTTGGGAGATTGTCAATGTATTCCTTCAGCGATTGGAAAGCCTCTTCAGCATCAGACGTCCACTGAAATGTTTGTTTATCCATGCAGCCCTTGAGTGTTTTGAAGAATGGCAAGGATCGTTCTGCTGACTTTGATAGGAAACGGTGAAGTGCCGCAAGCTTGCCGTTTAATGACTGTACCTCTTTCAACGTCCTAGGAGACTTTAGCTCCTTGATTTCACGGATTTTGTCGGGAGAGGGTCGGATGCCTTGCCTTGTGATCATGTGCCCTAAGAATTGTCCTTCCTCCATCCCGAAGTAACATTTCTTCGGGTTTAATTTCATTCCAATCGCCCGCAGCGTCCCAAAGGTTTCCTGGATGTCCCATAGCATCTCATCTTCTGTTCGGCTTTTTATGACCATATCATCCACGTATGCTTCAAGATTTCGACCTATCTGTTTTCCAAAGGCTTTGTCTATTAGACGTTGATAGGTCGCGCCGGCATTCTTGAGCCCAAAGGGCATTTTCCGGAAACAGTATATACCTTCTCCTGTATAAAATGCCGTCTTATCTTCGTCATCTTTATGCATTTGTATCTGGTGATACCCTTTGTACGCGTCGAGGAAGCATTTGAGGCGGAAACCTGACAGAGATTCCACTTTCCAATCTATTTCCGGAAGTGGGTAGCAGTCTTTGGGACAGGCTTTGTTTATGTCTGTGAAATCAACACACATCCTCCAACCTCCGTCATGCTTCTTTACCATTACGGGATTAGCTACCCAACTCTGATATTTGACTTCTCTAAGGATTCCTGCCTTCACCAGATCCGTTACCTGCTCCTGGGCGGCTCTTGCTCTATCCGGTGCAAGGCTTCTCCTTTTCTGTTTAATTGGCTCAATATGTGGTCTTGTGTTTAACCTGTGTTGTGTGTCAAAGACTTCTTCTCCGATCTTGAGCTGTCTCGGGACCCCTGTCATATCCGACGGTGTCCATGCGAACACGTCTGCGTTCAATCTTAGCAAATCTGCAAGCTCTTTCTTTATCTTAGTGGGAAGTTGTCCACCTATCGACATATGCTGCTCTGGGTATTTAGGGTTGATATAGATTTTCTCTTCTTGTGATACGATCCCTTCCTGTATGTTGCTTGGGACCGTAACAGGGACGGACTCTATTTGCGCGCAATAGCGCTCTCGTCTGTATTCTGATACTACGCACCCTATACCCGCCTTTGTGGGAAACTTAGCCAAGGCGTGCAACGGGGAGGGTATTATTCCCATCTGTCGCATGGCTGTTCGGCCCAATATGACATTATATGGAGATGTTGCTCTGATAATTATAAAGGTTAGCTCTTCTGTTCGAGTTCGTGGTGGGCTTCCGATGGTTACACTTAGCCTTACTTCTCCCAGTGGCCACGATCGTTCTCCCGAGAATCCTACCAGCGGGCTTGCGGAATCTTGCCTTAGCATTTTTAGAGAGGGCCTTAATCTTTGAAAACAGTGTTCGTACATTATTTCGCACCCACTGCCCGTATCCAGATGTATTCTACTTATCGGATGGTTTCCGATGATGGCTCGAATGAGAATCGGACCCTCCGGTCTATTTTCTTCCGGAGCCATGGGGAAGCTTATTGGTATTTTTTTCCCATTCTTCTTTTGCTTTCTTGGACTTACTCCCGCCTTCTTGGCATTCAATCATCATGATTGGCTCATTTAGAGGCTCCTGCCTTGGTGCATTTCCTTCCTCCTGGGGCTGTCTTGTTGTCTCTGTTTTTGGCCTCTTGCTTTTGATTCCTTTTATCAGGTGGGATAGCTTTCCTGACTTTACAGCCTCTTCCATGCTTCTTTTCAGTACTCGACACTCATCCGTGTCATGTCCGGCATCGTTGTGGTACTCACAAAACTTTGCCGGATCCTTTCCCTTTCCTTTGATTCTTTCTTTGGGATACGCCCTTTCTGTTGTTAATACGTCTCGAGGGGGTCTTGGGGCATTCATCAGTAGTCCCTTATTGTGTTGATGGCTTCCGGGTGAGAAGTTGTGTGGGGGGTATCTGTCCGTGCGACCTCCCCTTCCCTTATGCATGCTCCTACCTGGCTCCCGGCCCCACGGTTGCCTCTGACTAATTCCCACCGGGCCTCCAACCTCTCCAGCAGTCTCTTTAGCTGTTAAGAAGACGTACGTCTTGTCCATCAAAGCTGTATATGTGGTCGGGAGGTCTGTAGATAAAAATTCTACCAATCCTTGATATCGAAGCCCATGAACAAAACCCGAAATCTTTTGATCCTCGTTCAGCCCTTTGATCAGGGATGTTTCGTCAGTATAGCGAGTAATGAATTGCCGTACAGTCTCATTGTCTCTTCTTTTGATATTATGGGCTTCGAGATGTATCTTTTTGTATTTTCTTTGCTGGCTGAAGTGAGACCGGAACTTAACCTTAAGGTCCTCGAAGCTTGACACGCTTCCGGTAGGGAGACCGTCTAACCACGCTCGGGCAGTATCTTTTAATGTTAGGGCAAACATATGGCATGCCACTGGCATTGTCCACCTTTCCATCCTAATTATCCCATTGAAATGTTTCAGATGATTATCTGGATCTTCTTTGCCATCGTAGGTATCGATTCCTTTTGGTAGACGGGCACCCTGCGGGAGAGGGTAGTCCTCTATCCATTGAACGAAGGGGCCTGGTTCCGTTTGTACGAACATCTCCTTTGCTGCGTGGTGTTGTGGTATTGCCGAGACGTATGAGCCATATGGCGGTTGCGGGTGATTCTGCGGCGTATACATGGCTGCTGGGGGTTGGGGTGGTATCTGTGGCTGCGTTGCCGGGGTAGGGTGCGGCATTGGTACATACGTGTTTGGTACTTGTGGGAATGTCTGCTGCTGTTGTATTGGTGTTTGTACATATTGCGGTTGGTGCATGTTGCCATACGCGTGGTATGCAGGATTGTATGTTTGGCCCATTTGTTGAATGCAAGTTGCCGCCATTGGGGGTAAGTTTGGTTGACGTTCCGGTACAGGGAGGGTAACCCCACAGGTTACTGTAGCTATGACCGGAGAGGGCTTTGATCTGGCACTGGTTCTATGCTGCGTTTGGTGCGCTGGAGCCTGTTGGAAAACTGGGGTTTCTACCTCCCACTCATCGTCCGCTTCTTCGGACCCATCATCGTATTCCAGTCGTGTGCGTACTTCTTGCAGGTTAACTCTTCTCAGGTATTCCCGGAACAGTGGCTCTAATGCTTCTAATTGCCTCTCAGTGGGTCGGAGGATTCTTCGGCGTGCCTGCGATCTTTGCTGATTACCCGAAGAGGTTCCGGAACGACTTTCAAAGCCGGGCGGTGCCCGTGGTATGTCTTCCTCTGACATTCTTTTTCCGTTCCAAGACCGGTAGTTAGAGTACGGATGGCGCCACTTGTTTAAGCATGAAAATCTACTTAAGTGCGAGGGTTGATCTGGTTGAGGAAAATAAGGAAGACTTATGAGTGCTTGCTGGCGGTTCCCTTGCGGTGACGGTTCTCAACCTACGCCACCAAGCGGGTGTATATCAGATTACGTATTATGTGTGTGCTATGTGTGTGTTATGTGTGTGCTTGCTATCCCCAAATGAGAGTTTGGGGCGAGTATTTATAGGTGAAATGCTGGGAGACAAGATGTACAAGAGAGTACATCACGAATTACTGATTTGGCTTGTAGTATGATCGTGGGAGACAAGGTCTGCATAAAAGTTGGGTTGATGGAGTTCGTGGCTGTACGAACCAATGAATATCTTCTGCAGGTTTGGATGAAACCCGGAAGGGTTCCGGATGCTTCCCAAGTGTGCATAGTCTGGATCGTATCCGGATGGTACGTAATCACCTAGTATCATATAAAACTTCATTGTGTCCAACAACAATACCTAATTAGAACTTTAAGTGACAATGATCCATTGGTCTTAAGTCACTTTGGATTTACTGCAGAGGTCAAGCGATCAATCCCAGGTGGGTGCAAAATAGACCACATTTTAATTCCTTGTGGTTTGGGAGACTCCGTGGGGGTTTTCCTTGTATGTTTACTGAAGGAGGTATATTACGGGACACGGTTAAAACAACCGACTATCCTGGTTTGAGTTAGACCCTACCATTTGATGGTAAAGAGTGATTCAGATTATTCAAAGAGTTCACCTTTCAAATAAAAAAAAATTAGAATTTTAAGTTTTCAAAGCTAGTTGCCATGCCAACATAGTCATCGTCATCGTATTTGAAAAACTACTAAATGAGATAACCGCAAGTAAATTCCCACACCAAGCTTGGAAAGAAATTAGATCTGACTCTCAACTATAGCATCAACAGTATATTAGGGTTGAGAAAAATTCCACAGGCATGTCACCCTTAAGGATCCAACCCATGATCTGTGGATAAAACCCCAGATGCATCTGCAGTTGATCTGACTTCATTTGCTTAATTGAATTAACTTAACTATGCTTTAACAAATGTTATAAGTTTATTTAAATTGTTAGACTATTAAATATAGGCGTAAAATAGTAAAATACATGTACTTACAAATTCAAGTTTTAAGACAATGATCTAATGCTTTATAATATAATATATAAGATATAGATAGATCGATTTTCAATAATGATTTAAAACTCAAATTTTCCTTAACTATGTTGGTCCTTAAACTCGTGTGGACACACAGATAATGAAAAATAACGATTTATAAATATTTGAATGAGTAATAAGCAATTAGTTATTTAAAACAATTTGCGGTTTTATCTTTTTAGGGGTTATAAGGGAGGTGCCAACAAGCACGTCTTCACCACATCTTAGGGAAGAATACCCTTCCACCATTGGCACCACCCTATTCTTGGGGGTGTTCTAGGTGAAACATGTGTTGCACAAGAATAGCCTAAGACGAAGAGAGAGAAGGAATGAGTGGGGCCAAGAGGTTGACCAACTAAAAACAAAATGGTCTTTTTTTAAAAGATAATAAAATGTTTAAGGAAGAAAGAAGGAAGAGGTATTGTAGGTAGGTAGTGAGGTGTTCTTAGGGTATTCTTAGGCCATCCCCAATGGCATTTCAATTTGTTCAAGCACACCGGACACCTTAGCAACAGGTCAGCAAACTATTCTAGCATAACTAAACCAACACAATGAACTCATTTTGCCTCCAACCTAACACACTGAAACTCAATTTGCCAATGCCATATCATCATCCATATTAAATTAAAAATACATTATTTATATGGGCTTAGCTTGGATGCAGCGGACTGCATCATTTTTTGATGCAGCTGCCTTGAAATTCAGGGAGGCAGTTTTGTAATATATCAATCATCCATTTGATCTGTATGTATGGCTACATCTATCAATTATGCGGTTACCTACATAATTGATTTTCCCTATTTATATATATACACAACACACAAAAATAAAAAAATAAAATAAATAAAATCTGGCCCACATGTTCAATATGCTTTCAATATGCACCATTGCATTTTGATGGAGCATTTTGTGTAGCATTTTGAACCTCCAACTCATGCATTTTGAATAACTTTTAAGCATTTTGATGGGCATTTTGTCATTGAAGATGGCCTTAAGGAAAAAGAGGTGATGTGACGCTAATGTATAGGGGACGATGGCATCATTGTTGGGAGCCTCCTAACAATAACTTAATGAACATTAATAGATTAAACAACTATGAAAAAAGGAAGTTGAAAGACTAAGACGATAGAGAAGTAAAATGTGTAGATAAACCATTATTAACACCAAATCTTATTCGTGTAATTGGGTTGTTTAATTTCTTCCAGTGTGTTGGTTGTTATCCAAACGTGGAGCTAAAACGATAAATTACTAATATTCTGAGTAGTTTAAAAGCAGTTAAAAACTGAAGTAAATACTACCGCATGTCAGTGAAATAGTATTAGTTAAAGTTTTCACAATCAAATGTTAAATTAATAATTAATATTCGTTGTAATAATATAATCATTGTCTTTGAAAAACTTTATCAAGAATACATATTTTGACCTTATAATTTCAACTCATTTCCATATATCGAATAAGAAATCAAAAGCACTTTTAATAATGTAAAGAAATACAACAAGGACTATAGAAATAGTTGATGCCAATTCATTGAGCCAACCAAACTAGGTTCCATCAAAGAAACATGACTTTTACCCAACTTTTGCTTTGTTACAAAATTAATATAAAATAATTATTTAATTAATTAAAAAGGTTTCTTTTTTGTAAACGGCCCATGTGGGTTGGGGGGCCAATGAAAATTATAAAATGGACTCCAAAAAAAATAAATATATTATTATTATTATTTTTGCTTTAGTTTCTTAATTAATTAATTGCATGTACACCTTTCAACTATAAATAACAATTATGAATTATTGGCTTATGGCCTCTCACCGAACAAGAGTTTTTTGTTTTGTACTTGGGACCCCTCAACCCCTCCCATCCCTATAGCTAATTTTTACTACCAACTCTTTTGTTGATACTTATACATCAATCCCTAGTTATATAATCTTGATATCTTGTCTTGACGTAATGGCCTATCCAACATTACATGTCGATATATACAAAATCAATTACATGACTTGATTTGTATTCTTTAAATTACATTCCGACGATCTTCATCAAATTAACTCAAGAATCATCATCAACTCGCGACCGATCCTTGGATAAAAATAACAAATGTACTATTTTTTTCGGCATTTTTTTTCACGATTTACATGGTTTAAGTGAGTTAAATTACGCGTCACGTCACATGTAGCACATTACGAGTTTAAAGTATCATTATCATACGGGATCGATCGATACCTCGGATCGATACTACTATCTTGCACGAGAAACATATATAAATGAGAGCCTAGAAAAGGCTTGGGGAAGGGATTCCAAAGATGGGTATATATGTATTTGGTGAAACAAATTGTCAATATATATTTGATGAGTTGTATAAAGTAGGTGAAGTGATATTCGTATTACTATTTTTTTATTGATGTACCATAATGTACAAGTTGTATAGCTGACTGTACAAGCCAGTACTAATGCACAGTTATAATACATCCATTAAAAAAAATGATACGAATATCAATTCCCTTAAAGTAGAGGGGGGATTTAATTAAGGTGCATTTGTTTTTGTTTGCTTTTTTGTAGGGTAATTGAGTCATTTACTTTGTTTGTGTATATATATATAAATATGTTATGATCCAAAAGGAGCCCTATGAGGAATCCCCTTTCTTCTCCTATTAGAAGAAGAAGTTGAAGGAGGTGGAGGAGGTGTGGGCGGGTAAATGTCTTGTTGTGAGCCTTCACGCAATTCTTCTTCTCCTCTTCTTGTTGATGAAGATGATGATATCAATCTTGATGTTGTTGTCATTGTTGATGATGATATTCCTTCTAACATAAAGCTTGTGTTTCCATTTCTTTTTATTCCTACAAGCTTTATTTACATAATATATAAATTTATTTAATTATAAAAATAATAATATTTAAATAAATATACGTATGAATTTTTTTTTGAACGGCAATAAAATATACGTACGAATTATATTATATATTGTAACACGATGCAAGGTTTGATTAGGAAACGTCGATTTCCATTGTTTGTGATGGTGATTGCCATTATGCTATCATTAATTAATGTAACGTTGCAAACAAACATTGACAAAGAAACAATAATCATATATAACGACAAGTAACTAATTTTGTAAAAAGAATTTAAGCTAAAAAAAAAATATAGTTAAAGACACATTTAATTTGTCACATTTTTATTCAAGTTTTCCTTTCATATGTTTCATCTTGTATTTTTTTTATAAAAAGAAAAAAAAAAGATCGTCGATCAAAAGAATTAAATGGTAATCCAAAATATAATCAGAATTTTGAAAAATATACCACCTCAAATTTCAGGACTATTTATATATATATCTGGCTAATAATGACAGCATTTATATATCTGACTAATAAATGAACAATGGCATATAACTAAACATATACAATGAAATATTCCAACATTTATTTTAACATCTAATGTGCACACGCTCTAAAATAGATGGCAGAGAGTTACTATTCCATTTAGTAATTTGGGTCACTCTTGCTAATAATCTACATTGTTCAAAAAAAAATCTACATTGTATTAATGTTCAAAAAAAAAAAATCTACATTGTATTGTAATGTAATGTAATAAAGTTATAGTTAGTTATACGGTAAATACCAAGGTTAAATCCTTGACATGAATAGTATAGTACTAATGCTATTTGGGTTAGTTTAAAGATAAAATAGATTTGTCGTTAAAAAAAAATTGAGTACATTTACATGTAACCTAACCTAATTAACCGTCCTACATTTATTAAATTAAAAATATATTTAGTTTTTTAGAAAGACCCAAGAAAGCATGTCCAAAAAAAAAGGACTTTTGCTCTTGTTTTATTGTATAAAAAATTGAGAATATATATGATTATATCCAAACAAAATAATTATAACAATATTATTTTTTGTTGATTATAAGCATTATTATTGGTGGATAGATGATAATGGGTTGGTTTGTAATTAGTTTAATATTTAAATGACGTGCATGATGAGGTCATGAGCATATGGTAGTACATGGCAAATTCATATGGGTGAGTTGTATTGTCAACAATGTGAAGCAAAGGCAAAACATTTAAAGTAAAATTAGGTATTAAATGTTATTATATATAATTAATTAATTAATTGATTAATTAATATTTTAATAATGAAGGAGATATATAGCTAAGCTAATAAGCTATAGGTAGGTTAATTAATTAAGGGGTAATTACCTTACAGCCTAGTGAACAAAAACGAAGAGCATCCAAAAGACTTCTTCCACAAATTTCACAAATGTGAGAAACTGCTTTTCCTGATTTAGGTTGTGGCCTTTCGTTTAGAAATAAAACTCTTGCACTATTTATGACGTATGTTTGTACTCCACCGATATTCAACACTTTTTCAATTTCTGAAACCCTCACCACATCATGATATGATGATCTTCTGATCTGCATTTCCATATATATATATATATATATATATATATATTCATCATTTAATTAATAATTATTTTTCCAAAAAATATATACATATATAAAATAAAACAATTTCTCAATTCATATAGTATTATATTATATTATAATAATATAATATATATAATGTATAATTTATTACTAACATTGATACAATACAATGGCAATTTGATATATTGTGTTGTACATTCATATTCATATTTATCACTATTTAATCTATAAATTTTATTGCCTTACAAAAAAAAAATAAAAATTGTATTATTATTATAAAAAGTAACAATGTTAAAAGTGCATTTCAATATTAAATTATCAAAAAGTTACAAAAAAGGTATAAAGTTAAAAATACAAATAATGTGACATATTTAGAAAAACATAAATATAACTAATGATAACAATGTGAGAGTTACCAATACATTTTAATCTCATTCAAAATGCAGAAAAGATGTTTTGAAATATACAAACGAATTTAATAATTCCATCACACAAAAAAAATTTATATATATATATTTAATACAATACAATGGCAATTTTATATATATATTCCATTGTATTGTACGTAGTTTTTACAATTTATTGCTTGCAAAAGAATGGTATTATTAAAAAAGTAACCAAAAAGATATAATGTGACATATACAAACACTTAAAATAAGATTTATGATAACAATGTGAAAGTTTTCAAGACGTTTTAATCTCATTCAAATTGCAGAAATTAAAGGGTATTTTTAAAATAAGAATTCCCAAAATAAAAATAAAAATAAAAATAATAATTTAAATGAAGTAATTATTTATTTTTATATAATGAATGAATGAATGAAGTCGTACATTACAACAACATTGTAAAGTACAAGTGATCAGAGCATCAAGATTGTCTGTTATAAATGTTGAAACAAAACACACAAACACAGACACACAGTAATAATTTCTATAAATAAAATAAAATAAAAATAAAAAAACCAACCTGAATAACTTGATGATCTTTATGGCGGGAAGATCTACAATAGAAGCAAAATGCATCACAATTGCAATCCAAACAATACATATTACATTCACTCCTTGCGGCTGCACCATGTGTCCTGCATATCGAGAAAAATGCGGTTCCGAGAAGCTTTTCGAGCCATGGAGGAACCAACTGTTGCTGCATTTTCATCAAGAAAGAAACAAAAAAAGACACATAAAATATGGATATTAAATAATGTATGTACATTTGGAATATAAATATAATTACCATTGCAAATGTGAGGAAATGTGGGAGGAAAAATGGGTTTAATTTGTATGATGATGATGAAAAGAATTTGAAGAGAGGAATTTAGATAGAGAGAGAGGAAAAGTATTATGTATGAAGAAGAAGAAGAAGAAATAAGAGAGATGAAAACAATATTGAGCTTAGAATTCATCAACATAACAACGTCTGGGTGGGCTAAGGGACAAAACCAAGCATTGTTATTAAGGAATCATAAATATTAGTTTGGTTCTACTATTATACTTGGATGACATTTTCGATCCTTGTAATATTATGCTAATGTAAATTTGACATGAGAATATATGTGTATATATATATAATAATTGTTGTATTTGTTTTACTTTAATACTTGTTTTATTTTAACCAGAACCCATATATATATATATATATATTTCCTCACATAAATGTTAGTTGTTAATGGTTAGTAGTTAGTTTTTCCCAAGTTAGTTACTAAACGTCAATACTACGATTTGAACATGAGACTTTAATAGAGGCACAAATTCCCGTCTCGACATGAGAAGAACTACATAAAATACTATCTAGTTGCATGTTTTACCTTGACATAGGCATATTTGGAATAGTTTTAAATGTAGGAGTAGATTTGATATATTATTTAGCTGTTAAAAAAAATACATGTTGTCGTAATAACTATCAAAATTTTGGTAAGAAACGCTTAATTGTTGATAATGATCAAGAAAATAAATTATAGTCTTTAAGAGTCCTTTTTGTCAACATTCTACTCACTCAAGTTTAGTTTATGATAATTAAAAAAAAAATCGACGTGTATACATTACATTTATATATTGTTCTGTATTTTACTTGTATTATATTAATCGGGCTAAAAGCCTTTTATAAAAAAAAAAAAAGAAAGTATTTTACATGTATTTTATTATTTAAACAAAAAGTTATCTAATTATTTCTTTCAAATAAGTGTTACATCGGTATAATAAAAAGGATTTGAGAGTTTAGTTTTTTTTTTTCCAAAGGCAGATTTGGATCACTGACGAGTAATGGCGTATCCGATCACTTCCACACCAACAGAAGGAAACTCGTCATAGTTGAAAGAAAACCCTCTAGCCCAACATGTGTTCCATGTGAGACTTGAACCCATGATCCCCATTATTGAGGTAATTAGGTATCGCACCTAAACCACTTGAACTGGGGGTCATTGGCTCGAGAGTTTTTAATTACTCCGTATCTATTAGTATGATGACAATCCATGTATATTTTAGAAAATATAGCATTGTACCCGCACAATGTGGCGACGGTGTGGTGGTGACGGCGACTGGTGGTGATGGCAGACCGTTGGTGGTGGTGGGTGTAAGTATTTGATATAAATGTAATTGATGTAAAGAGGTAGTGGAGATATTTTAGAAGATAAGGATTGGTGGTGTAAATTAATTCATTAAGGGTATAATGATAATTTCGTGTGTTGAAATTTTCTAACTTTTTTATTTGATAGTAGGGTGAAAAATTTTTATCTAGTAGTATAGAAGTATAGATGGATAAATATATTGTGTTATTTTAAATAATGTATTACACTGTCAATGTTTTAATTTTTATATTTACACACAAAAGGAATACGGAATACAAAATTATATACTATATTAAAGAAATGATATGTGAATAATTGTTAAGTTGTCTTTACATGAACTTTTAACATATATATTTAACATTTAAAAAAATAATCAAAGTTAGTGGTGGATGAGATGGTGTAGGCTTCAACCCTTTGCCTAGCCCCTTTAACCCTTTCTTTTTCTTTTGCTTTTTTTTTTTTTTTTGATTCCAAAAGTTCTATTTTACCCTCTCTAAAATTTACATACATAATCTTATCCTTTTTTTTTTTGTTTATTTATATTTGATGAATTCTTATATAGACTATCTACCAATATATATATATAAGAGGATGATAAATTCATCCCTAAAAAAACAGGAGCCCTTGGATGGTTTCCAATTTTTATTTACAGCCATTAGATCATATTAATGGATTTATCTTTAACTTTTAAATTGATCAATGACAATATTAATACTCATACTTTATATGATTAGTCAAAATATACCCTTCTTAATTATTA
>JAOEHQ010003178.1:0-18569 GCA_025447715.1 Asclepias incarnata
TTAGTTTGAGTTTAGCTTAGGGTTTTTGTTGTTTTCTTTTCCATCTTTCGATCTACTTGTAGTTCTTGAATTTTGATCGAAGAAAAAAACATGGATATATATATATATAAAATTAAATGGTTAAATTATTTATTGTTTTTTTTTATATAAATAGATTATTGTAATAGATGATAATTATTGTTTTTTTTATTTATATAAATAGATAGTTATTTTAATCTCGTAGGTATGAAATGTGAAATTCGTGACAACCACAGGTATCCTTTCAGTAATTAAGAAAGCAGCTTCATTGGGTGAAAGGTCATTTTTACCCCTCACGTGCAAGGCACGTGGGGCGACTTAACGTCCAATTTGACGTCCGTCAGAGCCAGGTATGGTCCGAGTAGGGTTTTGGCAAACCACGGGTACCATCCGTGTCAATATGATCTCGTAGGTATTAAATCAGTAATGGGTGGCAACCACAGGTACCATTTCAGTAATTAACTCTTATATATATATATGTTGTTTTATTTTTATTGATATATTATGGGGTATTGTGAGATATAGTGGAGTATTAAATTTGAAGGTGAAAGATTAAGAGGAAAAAGAAAAGATGAATGGGATGAGAAGGTAAAATGACCACAAAAAAAAAGTGTAGGTAAAAAGGATGAATGGTTAAAGATGGTCTTATATTTTGCTTTTTATGTTGCACAATTCAATTCCGCGTTACTAAATGATTTTCATGGTTTCAATCGATTATTTCTATACATTACAGTATAAATGAAAATGATTTTTCAGTCATGCATTATGATGAAATTCTTAAACTTTACCATATATTGTAATCTTTTATAACAAAATAATTAAATTTGTTTTTCTTTGTCCACCAAAAAACCTTGGTAAAAATGATTCTTTGGGACAATATATCTCTACAACAAATTCTAGACACATTATTTACAACAAAAGACTAAATTTTTAGAATTTTGCTTTACGACCAATATACACCTGAGATGGAGGGGACATTTTGCATAAATCCAGTTTATTATTGACCCGACCCCAAAGATGGCGTCAATACAAACATGGACGAGACATTCGCTCCTTCAGCCATTTGATTTGAAGTCATGTTATACGATGTTAGTTGTAACTGTTTCATTCCTTAATCGACAAGATCATAGACTGGAAGCTCCAATAGTCCAATTAATACGCGTTGGGTACCAATTTTGGAAACCTTAATACTAATCTTGTAAGAAGTAAGAGTTACATACTAACTCAATCAATTATGTTTAACGTAACAGTTTAAGATGTTGGATCATGTATATATGCTTAAAGAATATAGTCTTTCATTCATTTTAATTTTTGGTAAAAATTGAACTTACCCATTTGGCCTATTAGAGTTAGAGATATAAGATAAGCCGAACCAACCCATTCATTGATAAATGGGTCAAAAATTGCCCATTTTTCTTCTTGAGTTTTGTCACGTGTTTATATTTATGTTATAGTGTAGTGCCGGTGTGGTGTTGTTTTTTCATTTTCTTTTGTTTTATGTGTGAATCATACATGAGTGTGGTTATCTTTTCAGTGATTGATCATTGATCTAACTTTTTTTTTCCCCTGATGAGTAATTTCTCATTAAAAAGCTTCGAAGGTGGTGAAAGATCAGTCCCACTGTTGTATTAATTTCCAGCTGCTATTGGTTTATATTATAAGTTTAATGCGAAGATTTAATGATATTACATTATGTTAAGGGGAAGAAGTGGGAGCGGCTTCAGTAGTGGTCAGGTATGCGGCTACACCGCCGCCGGCATCTCGGGTAGGCGAAATCGGGTTCGTGATCGGTTAAAGAAGCCGAGAAGAGAGAGGAGAGAGAGGAACGTGTGGATGCTTGGTAACGGGCAAAAATGGAGCCGTTGGGTATTTTTTTTAAAAAAAAATGTTTTTTTAACCCCCTTTTCACTATAAATACACTACACAAACTCACAACAATGTTTCATACAAAATCACAAACCATTTTCCATACAAAGTCATCACAACTCATATTCCATTTTCTCATAAAATCCCAACCTTTTTATCACAAAAATGTATTCCGATTCTTCCGAATTCGAATACGTACTTCCTTCCGATTCGTCCGATGAGGTATCCGCGGGTTCGATGCAATTTTTGATTAGCGCGGCTCAATTGCTTGAAGACATGACAAGCTCTAGCTTTCAAAGCCGTACTAACATAGACCGTAATCGGGAATTAGGTCGTCAAACTTTAATGATTTATAAGCAATGAAATGATACTAAAATATTGTTCCAAGAATTTCCACTGCCTCAACAGATTAGAGATCCACTTCCACTAGCAGCGTCGAAACAATACTTTAAGGACTTTACAACTAAGTGTTGAATTATACTCGTAAATCGAACTTTCATACAAGAAAACAATGTTTTAAAAATCAGATTTTTCGTCGAACCGGTTAAACCGACCGGTTCAACCGTTTTTATTTTTTATTTTTAAAATGTTACTAAACTTGTTACAATCCATTCAAAATAATACAAAATAGTTATAATCCAAAGAAAATATATGTTTTAATGTTCACAAACAAATAAAAATAACATTAAAGTTTATACATCATCAGAAAAATAAAAAAATAAAAACGGGTTGAACTGGAAAACCAACCAGTTCGAACCATTGAACTGGACCCCTAAAAAAACCGGGTTTAAAAAACCGGCATCCTGACCGCGCACCGGTCCGGTCCGGTTTTTAAAACATTGCAAGAAAGGCCTCGCAACTTAATTGGGTAACCCTTTGGGATTACAAGGAGAATATATATACCGTAAGGCTAAAAAGGTCATCGTTTCTCTGTTAGGAATCGAGATTTCATGTCCACAAGAACGAAATAACACAAAATTGAACAACAGATTTGATTCTATTATATACAACAGACCATTGTTGTTTACATTGTATTGACACGCTTAAAACTGAATACAAACTTATCTATTTATAGTGTCTTAATGACCGTTATCATAAAAACGTCATAACCCTTTGATCCGTCGCCTTCCTTCTGAACCATTGCGTCCATCCAATGTCTATGTGGGAGTTATTCAGACCACATTTACATTTGGTCCCTAAAGTCTACTAAGTAATACAATTGTAGCCTAAAATACATCTTTAGACTAGCTACGAATAAGTCCCTAAACTTTTGACCAACAAGACTTATACACAACATTCTCTGCCACTTTGTGAGATGCGTAATTGCATCTCTAGGTTGCCTGTTTATCCACCGCAGAGTGAAAACAATAACAAAGGACAAACTCATAAGCTTGTCTAACTTGGAACAAAACTTAGCTCGTACTAAATAGACAACACTTATAGACGACACGTTTAGCAAAAGAATGAAATTCGTAACATGTTACATAAGTTCCATCAAAATGTGCATCATCACAAATTTATAACATGCACATTAGATGATAAGCAAGATCGCACAATTGATCAGATACTAAAAAAAGTTGAACCTCATAGTAATCAGGAGACCACTAAATCAACCCACCGGAGAACATCCTTAAGGTTAGAACTGAAAGTGAGGCTATAACTATAACAGCGAGTTCTTGTAATATAACGTTAATATGGACTTCATATAAAATTTAAAGACGATTACTTCAGTTATGCGCTGAAGTGATACAACTATGAAATACTTGTTATGTACAGCCAAACAATAATGCATTCAGACATCATGAGTCATAAGATGCAGCATAAGAGACACTTCTTAAAACTCAAGATATCTTTTGCTTTAGTTTGCCTGGTTTGAGTCACAAAATCATAGTCAGATCGTAATGCTCAGTTAATTATCAGGGGGGAAAAAAACGCAACTGGACAAACGTTGCAAAACTGGTTTACTACAACTGGCTTTAGCGGTTAAGGCAAGATTCTGATTAGCTCAATTTTCATATTTAAAAAAAATTAACAGATCCTACACATCTAGCCATTGATGTCTCAGAATTAATGTTCCTAGAATACATCAATTTTAATAAAAGAAAATAAATCATATCTTGCAATCTCCCAGACCCGGACTTTTGCAGCTTGTGCTCTTTCAACACCATATAAACTTTGTCATATATATGGAGTCACAATAACATCAATATTGTGTCGAGATTCACCACCATTGCTACTTCGCACACTTGAGCTTTTTGAATCACTATCACCAATAACTTCATGCACTGATTCACCATCAATAGTATCAACTCCGGTTCTTATGCTTGATTCTCTAACTGGACACAATTGAGCCACCTTCTTTCCCTCTTTGCCTTTGGCCCATAATACAGCATAGAGTCCAATAATTATAAATATCGCACCTAGCACACTACAAGAGTAACCCCGCCTGTTCAAGCTGCTTTGTAAAATGAAGTTAAAATTTTTCAATTTTGTAAACCAAATTTACCTTCCCAAGTGTAGGCTTTCATTCAAGCATAAAGATCCAACAACAGCCACAATAATAAGCATAAGAGGATTGAAAGCTGACACGAATAATGGACCTCTCATTTGCACACACAATGTGATACACGTAAACATCAATCCTGATGCCAAGATGCCCTAACATAAAAATGTGAGGCATAATTAAATGACCCACAAAATTTTCACAACTTGTTTAGCAAATCGTATGCATTTAAGTTTTTGATACATTAGCTTGAATCAACTTAAGTGATGAAAGTTTTTGCAAATGAAGCTTCAAATATCACATACATATTATACATAAAATCCTGCTTGTCTGCAGTGACCAAATGGTCTTAGGCATTATGGTGTTGGGTGTGAACCATCAACCAACATGTTGTGGTTTTATGTCTCATTTGAGACAGCTGGTTCAAATAATAGGTGGTTTAGGAATGTAAGTATCGTAAATCAAAAAAATAATTCTTTTTGTGCAGTGTATGTTTAGTGCAAGGACAATGTTGAAGTATATACCGAATAAGCAACCGTTGCAAGTTTAATATTCCAACCCAACTTCCACTCATTCCAATGTCTCTCAGTACATAAGCCGAACACAATTGCTTGAATTGTGCCCATTAGGGACGTGAGAGCCGTGACTGAATATGGACATGGGTATCGTCTGACCATGTTTGCCTGTTTATGTAACAATATCCATTGTCAATTTTCAAAATTTTCATATTATAGTCAAAACTTAACTAAATTATGTTTTAATTAACCTGAATGATTAGCCACATGGAATAACTTATGCTACTACCAATGGCCAATAAAGAACCAGCAACACTATTGCTTGAATGTTGGACATTTGATGCATGATGTTGACTATCCAAAAGGTCAACACTGGTTTTCCATGGGTGAAGCTCAACTCCCTTGTAAAAGGTCAACAACATCGCCCCGCCAACTCCTAATACAGTCCCCATTATCTTTGCTGCACCAGAACTTGTCTTCCATCCCAACCTTTCCATCCTAAAAAACATTCACCATTCTTGAAAAATACATATATATACATGACTAGAACTAGAAAGATATATATGCCTTTAGTCAATTAGGAGATTTCTATATATGTAGATTATTCGCACTTTGTACATCATTGATATATATACAAAGTGTGAATCATTGATAAATCGGTAAAACACTAGTGACATAACTATTTGATCAGATTAATTGTATGTAAAACAACATTAGTACATTACAATAACTACTTATAATGTAAGGTGTGGGGAAACATTCGGTGGTAAAAACAGCAGAGATGTTTGAGTGCAACGAGCGATATACCTGAAGCAAATTGCTAAAACGAAGGTAATGGCAGGGACCAGATTGGTGGTAGCCGCAACAAAAGTTGCAGATGTAAGCACTAACGCCTTTATATAGAAATTTTGCACCAACGAACCTCTGCAAGATTTGTATCACAAAACAAGACTTCCAAGAAGAAATTTTTTTTTTTTTAAAAATTTCAAAAAATATATAGTATAACATACCCAAATAAGCCACAGAAGAAAGCTTGCAAAAGGGTCATCCATGTCATCTTTGGCCTTTGCCCCCTGTGAAAAACAAACACCACAAAAAGTAGTAGTAATTAGCGTGTACAGTTATGAAAGTTGATCAATTGATGATTTTTACTTGTTTAACGATAACCAACAATATAATAGAATTGAAACCAAACCTTTCCATGAAAAACGCCAGAGGAACAATGATTGCACTAGAGAACAGTAACTGATAGACAACAAGAATTGGAAGAACCATTCCATCGTTAGCCGCCAACTTATAAAACACATTACCTCCTGCAAGAACCGTTTGAACCATTACCATCATCAACGCCGGCTTCAACTCGTGAATGATATTGCATATCTTTGCCACATTTACCATCTATATATTATCATCATTAAGCATGTAATTAAGTTAGAGTAATAAATATAGTGTAACTTACTGGAAAAGATCAAGACACTGACATGAAAGAAAATAAAATTAAAAAAAAAAAAAAAAAGTGCAATGAAATTGAATTGATACTAGAATTATGTTATGTTAAAAAAAAGTAACACCAAGAAAATAAACTCGATCACTACGTCCGTCCTTCCGAAGAACGAAATATACCTTCAAAGGAATTGATAGAATGAAGCCGATCGAAACTTGAAACCACCTAATTAATTATTAACACACGTACAGATCGATGATTATGGAGTATTTGTTTGCTACGTACGTACACCTAGCTTCAATTCTCCTACATACGACGTACTACTCACTACTTGCAACTTATATAGAGTTTCTTAATTAATTCTGCCAGAAGGATTACAGCTTTAATTAGGACCAGATTACAAAATCCTTTAAATGACATTAATTTTTGTAGTAAATTAAATACGTAATGACTCTACTCTCTATTTATGATTGATGACGTGTGGCATGACATAATTACAGGGGTACCAGTCACTAAAGGTGACGTACGTACATTATATAGACAGATTGTTTGATGGGTGCAAAACGCAAGACCGAGCGTCGAGAGATAGTTGGAGTAAGATGGGTCGGTTTGAAACACGTAATGTAAGTTTCTCAAATTTAGATTTCACATGAAAACCAACAATCTCCATTCCTACATTTACTTTTATTATTTTTTTTCTAACGAAACAGTGTATTGGGACTAGTTATCCCGAGTTCGAACCACATAGCGAAGGAACCTAGGAGCGCCCCCCATCTGTACGATCGGGCGGGAAGCCCGTAAACCCTCCCTCGTGACTCGAGATCGAACACAAGGCTCAATTACTTCATTGCTTTCCAATATCTCACAAAGTGATGTAAATGGGACTCGAACTTAACCCGGGTCCTTTCAAACATAAGGAATGAGTTTTACCATTACACCAACTTTGCTTTTAAAGTAATAAGTTTGAAATAATGTTTGCTTTTGAATTAATATTAAAGTTAATTAATTGCACATATATGATGTTCTGACAATCGATCCATATTAACTAATAAAATCTTATTTTCAGTATACTATCGTTTGAAAATCATAACGGGGCCAATAAACCTTTTTAAATGTTTACAAACATATCATCTTTAGACATGTTAAAATCTTTTTTAAAAAACAAACTATTGGAATGAAGTGAGCTACTGCATGTCTGCATTCATTCAGTGACTGACAAGTGACAATTACAAGATGTTGCAATAAGTTGGGCCTAGCTCATGGACCACCCCGTTTGAATAGTTAAAACTTAAATGTAGGCCTAAGCCCATGAAGCCCGTTCTATACATTAATCCTATTTTTATTTTTATTTTTATTTTTATTTTTATTTTTGAACGGGAATACTATCCTAATATTTGGAAACGACTTTCTGCTCTTTTTGGCGCACTTAATTGTATTTGACCATATCACTAAAGTATTAAAAAATTACTTTGGTGTTTTGATCTAAAAATATCATTTTTCAAACAAGATATTAATTTTGGTATAATTTTTGCGTGAAATCAAAATTTTGGCATCTTATTCCAAATTTGATGTTAAACCCAACGTCACACCAACTTTTAATACCACATATTTTAATCATTTTAAACAAATTATTTATTTTATACTCTAGTTACATATTGATTAATTTATATAATTCAAAAATATTAAATTTTTTTTGAGAAAACCAAAATTAAGATTAAATAGTTATTTGATGTATATATTAGAATCAAAACCAAATTAATATAAAAAAAATCTATATTTTTATAGTAAATTTATTACGATTTTTGTGAAGCCGATCGGTGTATCCAACTTGAGTTCACTAGTATGTGTATAGTAGAATAAAAATATGATGTAATGGTGAAATGATGTTCAAAGTTATTCTTTTCATATATGACAACTTTTATGAAAAATATGTCTATAAAAATATATCATCTCTGTAATAAAATTTATAATAGGAGCTCTTATTTTGTATCTCCTTTTTTCTAAATACATCCCTCAATGTATATAAATTTATGTATAACGTACAACTGTTTATTACAAAGTAAGAATGTATTTAGAAATAAAAAATTGAAAATATATACTCTTTTTTTTTTTTTTTGAAAGGTGTGGATTACTCGCGAATATCGGAAGATCTAGCATACGTTGTCTTAACCGGGTCCGCGCTAGAGAGCCCCCTCGCCCCCAATTTAAACCCATCGATGAGAAACCCCTATCACCCAGTTATCTGGAGGGGAAAACTCACTCAGGTCCACTATAGGTGGAAATTAAATATTTGTGGTCACCCCAAATATGCCTAGGGTAGGACTCGAACCCCTGACCTCTTGTGAGGAAAGAAACATTAGTGCCACTAGACCATTTGGTGATGGTCATTTAATAACCAATATTGGCTGGTCACGAAAAGTGAAGTGGGGCCTTATTAGTCAATTAGGAGGGACTCGAGATTTTGACTAATTGGCTTTATTAGGCTTTGATAATGATGTCTCGCCTTAATCCCATCTAATTATTGATAACATAATGATGTTTTACTTTATCTAAGATATAATCACTCACTAATATCCAAGTTTTATTTACTATTAAAATCTTGTTTTGGTACACCCTCAACACTACTCTTTATATATCATTTGTTAACTTTTATTTAATATATATTGGTTGGATATATATGACTTAATGGTAACCTGTATTTAAATCTCTATTTTAATGTAGATAAGCTCATCGATTAGGGTAGTGCCACGTATAACAAAAATGAAGAGTTTATAAAATTACGCAGAGTGTTAGTTGTATTAAACTTTATTAACGGCCAACTAAGACAATGTCAGGTATTTTATACACGACGCCACAATGGCTAAAGATACGTATCAACTGGCCCAACTCAGACGGATGGAGCCCCTAGCCCACTTAACTCCACGTTCCGGGAAAACCCATCCGCTCAAAAGCCCACTGGTGGTAAAACCCGGTCTCCATTGCGATTGAACCGGTGGCCGGTGCCTTGTCGGTCATCCTTCATCGAGCATGATGCCGCAAAACAATTAGTATAGTTAGCAAGGATTGAACCTAGGTCTCTTGAACCAAAGGCTAATGCCTTAACCACTCCAATTAAATACCATTGGCTCCAATGTTTCTGTTAATGCCTTAACCACTCCAATTAAATGCGATTGGTTCCAACGTTTCTACTTAAATATTATATTTTATTTTACATTTTGGACATTAAAATTTGGTTTTTAATTCATTTTTAGATATTTCAGCCAAAACTAATTTTAAAATTAATTTTAATTTTTTATGTGTCATTTTAAATTATGATTGGACCAATGATATATACTTTTTTGCTTATGTAGCAAAAATAATATAATTATGCAACCACAAGGGTGATGGTTTAGTGGTAAAGGACTTGATCTCTAAGGGTAAAAATACTCGAAGGTACCAAGTTCGATATCTAAGAGCAAAAACATACATCCCTTTGTGCCTACGGAGGTTCATCTGCGATGACTTCGGACTAGCCGTAAAGCTGGTGGTCGCCTTGAGATTAGTTAGCTTTTAGAGTAGGTCGGATACTTAGGTTGACTAAAAAAACCAAGAATATGATGTTGTCTAAAAGTGTAATTATCGTATTGGAATATTATGATATAAACTTTTATTATAATCATTCGAATAAAATGTTGTTAAAAAATGTTAATTCATTTTTTTTTCTTACACTGATTCAATTGGGACAAGTAAAAATTATTTTACACATAGTAACTCATTTAAATTAGGCTTGATATTATTTGCCACATAAGATATGCCACGTATTAAAAAAAAGTCCATATCATCAATCCTATCATAATTTAAAATATCATGTAGAAAAATAAAATGATTTTTTAAAGTTAGTTTTGGGCCCAAAAGTGAATTAAAAACAAACTTTTAATGAACCAAAAATGCAAAAAGAAAATACAATGTCTAAAAAGAGACATTGAAAAAATAAGTTGTTATTTTAGACGATTAATCATAAACATTACTACATTTTTTTTATTATTATGAATATGAATATCATAAACCGATAGGAGGGATTGATTTCATCCAATTATAGTTTGATGACCTCATATATTTTATTCAAAAAAAAAAAAAGAGTTTAATAATTATAAAGCACTCCATCTTTCTTATAATAAAATCGTTCATCCCTAAAATGAATTCTTCAAATCCTAAATTACCAAAACGTCAGAACTTCAAGCTCTTGATCACATTTGTAAAATTACCAAAACGTTTACCATTGCACACATGACACATCTACTGTCCAATTGTATTTGTAGCAATTTTTCCCCTTAAAGTTAATCGTAGAGGTTGCAATTATATGATCACATTAATTAACGTGCAATATATAAAAACTTGTTTACACATTTAATTACTCTTTAATTAGACTAAGATTTCCTATATTTGATTGGGTGGTAAAGTTGTTAGCTTTTATGGTTTTGCATAATTTGTACACATGTGCTGCACAATTTTATCTCTAATCAAAAATAATTTTTCCTCTTATTTTTTAACAAAGTATATAGGTGTAGGCCTTTATCAAACTATTGTTTTATAGCTATACATCTAATTTATATTGCGTTTATATATATATATGGAGCAAACGACTTTCATTGAGTTCAAAGGGAATTCATATCAGAACTACATGATATGATCTGAAAGTAAAATAAAAATTGCATTTAATTATATCGATATGTGTAATATATGTAACACTCTATTTAAATTTGGATTGATAGTAATCGTAGTTGGATATCACTAAGGTGTACGTGTAACACATTTAAAAAAACATATACACAAGTTTACTTTTCTTACTCTATTTTTCTATAATATTGCATGTAGATATCATTTCATATTACATATGAAGTAATTAGATTCAGTCGTGAATCGTGATACAATGCATATTTTTTCTTATGTATCGATCTTAAAATTCTTATAAACAACTATACGGGTTTAAATCTAGTTAATTAATAAACTACTATAGGTATATAAATACAAAAATTGTTAAGTATTAAGAATATTACTTCAACATGGTTTTTCAAGCTAAGTCTATGTAATTTTAGACCCTGGGGTTCCTTACAAATTTATGATAGAATGTCAACTCCTTACTTTAACTTTTTAATATTTTTATGGTGACCACCTATTATATAATTGCATAAAAATGCACTACCTTTGAAGAAGATTTTGGTAGGGTTTCAAAATCTTGATAAATTAGGTTTAACTATAATCCTAACGTTTTTCTCAAAGTTAATTATTGAATCAAAAATTCTTTTAAGTTAGTTTTTAATATGACATGTCATGTTGGATATTTTATACGAGGAAAAAAAATGTGGTTCATTCATTTTGGCTTCCCTAATTTATTAAACAAAAATGATATATGTGATTAAAATTCATAAGCCTAAACATATCTAATAAGGAGATCAAGACACATGGCAACATTAAAGGTAAAGATAAAAAAAAATAAAAAATAGTATAATCCATGTGTCAATCGTTAAGTTAATTATGTATGTTTCATAATATGAATTTTTGTCATATGTATCATTCCTTATTATTAAATATTTTTTCCTCCTCTCAGAAAATACCAACATCTTTTCTAAGATAGAAGGCATGCTATTATTCTTGTGTTAAACACATTCCAAAGATCAAAATATAATTTGATAAAAAAGTTTACCTAAAATGCCAATCATTGTAAGAGTCTCAAAATTTTTTACTTATTCAAACAAATCTATACCCGATCAATGTGATCACACAACTACAAAAGAACTACATACATCACTAATTGAACTCTCTCAGCCAGGATTATCTATATATGACATCAAACACTAACTTTGTTGATCCTGTAATATCGGGTGAGAAACGAAGACAAAAACCATATTAATGTAACAGTCTCGAGGGGACTCGACAACTATGATGTTGTAATTTTTTATTCTTACTTTAAACAAATATACTTATACTTATACTAGCAGGATACATGAACAACGTAGCGGGATTAACATATCTTGTAATTTGGATTTTCAACGGTATTAAGTGTTTTTTTTATAATAATATTTTGTATTTAGACTACGGTGGTTATCGAAGATGATAGAAGAGAGTGAGAGAAAATATGACGTTATAAAAATTCAATCGACAAACTCATGCTTTGTTATAAAATAATTTTAATAAATTGATATAGACAAGAAAATTCGAGTTATATATAGGTAATTAACTTATAATGTTATATATGTTTTTAAATTACTAATAACTTAGGTTTTTTTATAAATCATATTTTAAATGTTTTTATTATTAAAAATTAAAACATAGTAAGTTATAAATACATATAGTTATTAAAATTAAATTGATTATTAAATGTGATAGTCCAACTGGTTGATGCATTTCTGGTTTTAACCACATGTCTTGAGTTCGACTTCTAAGAGTGACAAGTCTGTAAGGTTTTTTCCCTGAAATGTCTGTCCATCTCTTGAACCTATGAGAATGAGTGGAATTGGCAGGGCCTAACCCTTGTATGATGAGATGTTCCCTGATGCTGCTACTCGAATCACCGTTAAAAAAATGTGATAATTAAGAGAATTGAAAATTTTGACTTAATGTTTAAGTAAGTTCCCAGGTGTTAAATTTTGAGAAAAAATTTATACTTTTTGCATATTGAAAACATAAGTAATATTATATACTAAAAAAAATTATAAATTCTTTAAAAGGGTTTATGGATGTGTAAAATACATATTTGTCTTTAAAAATATTATTTGTATTAAAATATGGGTTTTGCTAATGACGGCTTTAGGGCTGTCATTAACGTGCATAAAATAATTGTACTTTTACCATAAAATTCAAGGGGTGGGCTTTTGATATATAAGATATAAGTTTTTTATGTAGGTTATTGACAGCCCTAAGGGCTGTCATTAAAAAAATCCTTAAGATATTAATAATTAAACTTAAGTAATAAGATCAAAATGTCATGTTGGCCCCTGAGATAAGACCTAATAGATTCTTCTTCCTTTCTCTTGACTTCTTATTGGGGTATCGAGAGTTAAAGTAGTATGCTTTGATCATAAAGGGCCCTTAAAGCAAGGCTTGTATCCAGTTAGATAACATATTAAATGCTTAATTTAAGCATATTAGATATGGAAAGGGACATGCAC
Source organism: Asclepias incarnata (assembly GCA_025447715.1). Lineage (NCBI taxonomy): Eukaryota > Viridiplantae > Streptophyta > Magnoliopsida > Gentianales > Apocynaceae > Asclepias > Asclepias incarnata. Next base: position 13,495 of record JAOEHQ010003178.1, read on the forward strand.
GTTTACTTATATATTAAAAAGATTATAATCTTTTTACTCAGAATTCCTAATCTAGGGAACTTATTTAGTTTTCGTCTATTAAAAGGATTGAATTTCTAAAAATTTCTCAATAAAGATAACATCGTTATTTTTCATCGTTAGTCACCCGTTAAGTGCCACGTCGGTGTGCCATGTCATTAAAAATGTCCACGTCGACATCTGACTCATCATCTTCTTTTTGGTAATTAGAAAATCCATATATATTCTTTTTTTTTATCCTCTCACTCTCATAAATCATAAAACAAAACAAAAACACACACTATCTTCCTATACAAGAAAACCGGCTGCCGGAATCTTCCACCGCCGCCGGTTGCCGAAATCTTCCACCACCGCCGATACACTTCCAGATCCGATCCGGTTCCCGCAACCACCGCCGCCGTTGTCTTATTATTAACGATCGCCGCCGTCGAGAAAAAATAAATAAATTACATATATGACTCCATCTTCAACTCCCACCCTTCTTTAACCCCCATCGTCACCACCATCACCGGTTCCTTTAAACGTCGTTTCCACCACCGGTTCATATTAGGCACACAAATGATAATTTCTTCAAACCTTCTAACTCATTTGATAATCGGATATATATATATATATATACATATCTATGATGAAGATTCCCGATCCGTGATGTAATCCATCGAGCCGGAGGTTTAAGAGACCCGATCTGCTGATTCAGGGCTCATCTACCGGGTATGATCTTCTTGGTGGCCCGACTCCTTTCTTGGCCCTTTCTCTTGGAGACCCGACCCGTGGGTTCTTTTCCTGACTGTAAGTGACGGCGGTGGTGGTGGTATATATGTATATGTATAGCAGTATATAATATGTGTATGTATGGATGTATTTTGATTTGGATTTGTTATTTTGATTTGGATTTGGATTTGAATTTGTGATTTAGATTTTGATATATATATATATATATAGAGAGAGAGAGAGAGAGGCAGTCCATATATATATATATGGTGTATACAGATAGATTATCAGATGTACAAGTCAGCTTTTTTTAATGACGTGGCAAGCCAACGTGGCATTTAACGGAGTTTTGGCGTTAAAAACTAACGATGTTACCTTTATTGAGAAATTTTTAGAAATGGAATCCTTTTAATAGACGAAAACTAAATAGGTTCCCTAGATTAGGAATTTTGAGTAAAAAGATTACCTTTTTATGGATTTTTCCCGTTTACAGAGATCCAAAAAGAACAAGATTATTCATGCATAAGACACAAGTTTTGCTACAAAAGTGCTTGACAAAGTGTGGACAAATGTGAATAAACAAGTTCAAGCTTATTACGTAACATACGAAAGTACAGGGGTCAGAAATGTGAATAAGTATGAGAAGTTAGTTAAAGTTTGTTAAAAGTTTGTTAGTAGCGGTTAACTTACTCAAGTATATAAACAATGTATCTTTACTATCTCTCTAACATTTTTCATTTTCTATCAATGAAATTCCCAAAATCCCCAAATATGTTAGTTTCTATTATGGTATCAGAGCGTTAATTGAAGCTCAAAATTGCTTTAATTTGGTGTCTACACGTTCCGATTATCCATCAGGTGTATTTCATTCTTTTCCGATCATCTTCTCCGGCCAGTTTTCCGGCCATAATCTGAAAATTACTCACAAGTTCTCAAGTTTTGTCACAATTCAAGCTTCATTATGGCAGAAACCATAGCTACACCACCACCGCAACCACCGTCTGTAGATCCACTGTTAGACTCCATCAATCATCCTCTCTATATCCATCAGAATGATCATCTAGGACTTCTTCTTATCACTAAGAAGTTAACAGGATCCGAGAACTATAACTTATGGAAAAGGTCAATGTCCATTGCTCTAAGTGCAAAGAACAAAATAAAGATAGTTACTGGTGAGTTTCGTGAACCTCCTCTCAACTCTGAGTCAATGCCTCTTTGGGAGAGAACAAATGATATGCTTAGACAAGAGGAGAAACAACATGAGAGCCCAAAGCAATCTCTGACCACACCTATTGCTCTCAATGTAACTACTCAAAACCCCAAACCATACATCCCAAGGAACAATCTTCAAAATGACAAGAGAAGTAGTGCTTTTAAGAAGGGAACTATACGCTCTTACTGTCACAAGGAAGGCCACACAAAAAATGAGTGCTACAAACTGGTTGGATACCCTGCAGGACACCCCCTTCATCATAAGTACCAACCACCACCTCCTAGAACACAAAGCAACTTCAAAGGGAAATCTGTGAGTCTGGTCACTGGTTATGAAAATGATGCTTCTACTTCTCAACCAAAAGAAATTCCATACTTCACTCAGACCACTGCCCCATCAGAACACTTCATGACTGCCAAGATTGACCAATTGCAGAACCAAATCAATCAGATGATGCTTCTTATGCAACAGTCTCCCCATGCCAATGATGGTACTAATCCCCCAACTGCAGGTATATACTCATTCACTAATGCTTCTAAACCAAAATTTAGGTTCATTGCCTCTTGTTTATCTAGTTCTAAAGATGTATGGATAACTGATAGTGGAGCAACAGACCATATAAGCACTTCACTCACTAACATGCACCACATCTATACCTGCAAAACCCTATTAAACTCTCACTCCCAGATGGTCACACAACATTTGTCACTACTATTGGCTTAATAACCATCAATGACAAAATCACACTTAAAAATGTATTCTATGTTCCCTCATTCAGCTATAACCTTTTGTCCATAAGCAGACTTTTAACACCTCACACCTCTGTCACTTTCACTTATAATTATTGCATTTTTCAGGACCATGACAAAAAGATTGCTCAAGGCATCCTTTGTAATGGTCTCTACATCCTTTCCCCAGAAGAATCTGTGTTAGATATCCATTCCAAGGCAACAATTTTGAGTGCTAGCAGCTATGCATATCTCTGGCATGCAAGATTGGGCCATTGTTTATTTCCTGTTCTTAAGAAAATAAAGTCTATTCCTACTTCTGTAAACTGTGACTCTAAGTCAATGTGTGAAATATGTCCACTGTCTAAACATCATTTGTTACCATTTCAGACTAGTTCCTCTTATGCATCTGCTTTATTTGATCTCTTACATGTTGATATATGGGGACCCTATAAGCATTCTACTTTTAACAACTGCAAATACTTTTTTACCATTGTTGATGACGACGCAAGAGCAACTACATGGACTTATTTTCTACCCAACAAACACCACACAATCTCAACTATCAAATCTTTTCACACTTATGTACAAACCACTTCCACACTTCAATCAAAATCATCAGGTCTGATAATGGCATAGAATTCATCAACACCAATCTCCAAACCTTTTTCAACTCCAATGGAATCATCCGCCAAACCTCTTGCCCATACACTCCTCAACAAAATGCAAGAGTTGAAAGAAAACACAAACACTTGCTAGAAATGACAAGGTCTATTCATTTCCAAGCCAATTTTCCAAAACACTTATGGGGCTACTGCATCCTAGCTTCTACCTTTCTTATCAACAGACTGCCCACCCCAATTCTTGACCACAAAAGTCCCTATGAAATACTTTATGGAGAACCACCCTGTCTTGATCATTTAAAAGTGATTGGTTGTCAAGCATTCTTTTATAACATCACATCTGACAAATTTGCCCCTAGAGCCACACCTACCATTTTCATTAGCTATCCTCACAACCAAAAGGGTTACTTACTATATAACCCTAAAACCCAAAAAGTCCACACAAGCAGACATGTACTTTTCAATGAGACTATTTTCCCTTTCAAACACTCCACCCTCCCTGACCAACCCACCAATTCACCTGATCTTGACATCTACCCCACCTACCCTCCACCTATACTACATTCTACTCCATCACCTCCTCCAACTTACAATACCCCACCATCTCCACCTTCAAACAATTCATCAACACCACCATCTCAAACTCCATCACCAACTCTACCCCCACCCCCACCCCCACCCCCACCCCTACCCCCACCCCCACCCCCACCCCCTAGACAATCAACTAGGACAAAACAACTTTCCACCAAACTCATGGACTACCACCACTCTCTGCCTAAATCACTCATTCACAACATTAACTCCAAATTTCACCATTCTCATTACATTGCAAACACCAACTTATCTCCCACCACCCTAACACTAATCAACAATGTGACTGCCAACATTGAACAACACACCTATCACCAGGCATCTAAAGATGCTAGATGGATAGAGGCAATGAATAAAGAATTAGTGACTTTGGAACAAAACCACACTTGGGATATTACATCACTTCCTGTAGGAAAAGTCCCAATTGGGTGTAAATGGGTTTACAGAGTGAAATATAAAGCTGATGGCTCTTTAGACAAGTTCATAGCCAGATTGGTGGCAAAAGGATTCACACAAAGGGAAGGCATAGATTATACTGAAACATTTGCTCCAGTGGCAAAAATGACAACAGTGAGAACATTGCTTGCAATGGCAGCCCAAAAGGGTAGGTCTTTAGAACAACTTGATGTGAATAATGCCTTCCTTCATGGGGATTTACCAGAGGAAGTTTATATGACCATCCCTCAAGGATACCCTGCCCAACCCCCTGGCTATGTATGTAGACTGACAAAATCACTCTATGGTCTGAAACAGACCAACAGACAATGGTTTGAGAAACTCACCACTTCTCTTCTTCACTTGGAATTCAAACAAAGTCATGTTGACACATCTCTCTTCACCCACACAAAAAGAGATAAACTCACTGTCCTCTTAGTCTATGTAGATGATATTCTTCTTGCAGGCAACAACTCTGAGTTCATCACAACTATAAAGCACCATCTTGACCTCAAATTCAGCATCAAGGACCTTGGCAAACTTCAAAACTATCTTGGCATTGAAGTACTCAGAAATCAGAATGGCATCTCCTTATGCCAGAGGAAATACACTCTTGAACTCCTTCCTCTAGCAGGTGTCCTTGATTCCAAACCAACTGCTACACCCCTTGACCCAAGTTTCAAACTTGCTTCTTCTCATGGAGAGCCACTTAACAGTGAAGATCACACTCTCTATAGGACACTTGTGGGCAAACTC
>JAOEHQ010003189.1:8038-18561 GCA_025447715.1 Asclepias incarnata
CAACCCCCCCCCCCCCCCCAAAAAAAAAAAAAAAAAAAAAAAAAAAAAAAAAAAGCTTACTGAACTACCAAACTACCCCTGTCATTTATTAACTAATTTAAATATGGACCTAATATACCTATAATACCCTTAATGAAATTATTTACAACATACATCCTCAACTCTTAAAATAACTTTACTATCCCATCAATTATTTTTACATTAATAACCATACTGCTACTGCCGCCACCACCTGTCACCGCCGCCGCCTCTACCACCCCCACCACCACCCGTCGTCGCCGCCACCACTACCCGCCACCAATGCCACCACACCGCCACATCGCGCGGGCATGCATTTAGTTCTATTTAAACAACCATAAACCATCCATTTTATTTCACAACCAAATTTTTACAACCATTCATGCTATACATTCAACAACATTTATCCAACAACACAAAAACAATGTCGAGTTCCTCATCATCAGCTGGTTACGAAGATATAATGGCGGTCTATACGGCAATCACTCAGGTTGTCGATCCGTTAATGTTGCACAACGTTGTTGATTTGGTAGACCAAGAAGCAGAAAGTTCGATGGTGCCAAGAGCACCAAGAAAGAACTTAGCTAGAGATCATATGGGTGCAGCGACTCGTTTGTGGAATGATTACTTTTCTACGATACCAACGTACCCGGCCGATTACTTTCGAAGACGGTTTCGAATGCCCAAGGAAATGTTTATACGTATATGTCAAGGTATACAATCTTTTAACGGCATATTTGAGGATGATGTGAGGATAAGGTATCGATGTGATGATGTGGTGATAATGGGGTATTTGAGGTATGGATGGTAGGGGAAATCTTGAAGTGTTCTTAATGATATGGTGCTGATGTGACAGTGAGGATGAAGTAAAGTTGTAAAGATGAAGCAAAGATGTGTTATGGATGGGAATAGCCACGTAAAGAGATCTAGTCTAGTTATTTAGTGTGATCATGTCTATCAATTAACATATATAAATTATTATTAATATTTGTATTTTAATCTTGTAATTTAACTTCTAACTAGACGAAAGCCTGCATGATGTGGCGACGATGGTGGTAGCAGTGGTGGTGGTGGTAGCGGTGGCGGTGTGGTAATGGCGGCGACGGATGGTTGTGGTGGCGGCGGCGATGACAGGTGGTGGGGATGTTGGGGGCGGCGGTAGTGGTGGCGGTGGCGGCGACGAGTGGTAGCGGCGGCGGTAGCGCCGTAGCGGTGTGGTTATTAATGTAAAAATAATTAATGTAAAAGAAGGTAGTGTAGTTATTTTAAGAGTTGAGGGATGTATGTTGTAAATAAAAGTTATTTTAAGGGTTGAGGGATATTGTAGATAATTTCATTAAAGGTATTATAAATATATTAGGTAAAGATATTTAAATTAGTTAATAAATGATCTAAATAGTTTGAGAAATTTAGTAGTTTTTAAAATTAAAAAAAAAAGGGTTTCTCCTTTATCTATACTCCTTATTAAAGATTATCCCACCCCTGTTGAAAATTACACAATGCGAAATGTCAAAACTGCCCTTAATGAACTAATTAATCCTCATTCTTTTATTCAATAATTTAAACATCTCCACTTAAAATACTTATAATACCATTAATGAAATAATTTACAATATAGATCCCCTCAACTCCTAAAATAACTACACTACCCCCTTTTACATCAATTATCTTTACTATAATAATTACACCGCCGCCGCCACCACCACCACCACTACCAACCACCACACCGCCTCCGTCATCACCACCGCCGCATTATGCGGGTACCATGCTAGTTAGATAAAAAAGCATAAAAAGTTAAACAAACAAATAGTCCTTCGTAATACCAAACACCTTTTTATGTATAAAAACTCGAGGAAAAGAAGGAAAAAGAAAAGATTTTAGAGAGAACCCACCCAATGGCTATTGTTTCCACTTCCATCTTCTCATCAAACTCCATCATCTATCTCCAACCTCAAACCAACCCAAACCCAAACCCATTCACCAAACACACCACTTTTAAACCCAGACCCAAAAACCTCCAACCACCCAAAGTCTATTCATCATCATCATCATCAATCCCATACCAACCAATCAACGTAAACTATCTTGAAACAGAATTCAGTGGCCATGGTGTGTCATTCACACCACTTGGTGAAAGCTGTGTAGTAAGAATGAGCTTAAACAATGGAAGTGTATCAACCCTAATGCTGCCAAGTGGACTTATTACGTCATACAAGGCGCCTATGTGGCATGGTGGGTTGCTTGAGCTGTTACACACCTCAGTTTCTGATGATGGTGATGGTGATGGTGCGGTCATACGTGGCGGTGTATCATTGGTTTTTAAATGTGGTGATGAAAATGGTGGGAGTGAGTGGTCTCCTAGTGTTTGGGATCTTTTAAATGTTGGTGGAAGTCCTGATGACTCTATTCAGGTTTGTTTGTTTGTTTGTTTATGTACCATTGGGTTAACAGGTTGACTTGTCCGCCGGAATTACAATTTAAGAGGTGTTTGGGGTTGCTTATTGTTTGTTTTTTTTAAAACAGATAAGCAATAATTATAAAGGAATAACTATATGCTTCTAGTAGAATATAAATTAGTTGCTTCCAAAGATAAATAGAAGATTATATGTGTCTGTTTAAAATAGTCAAAGGACCGAAAATATAAATTTACTCATAAATTTGCCTTGGAAGCACCTAAATATAGGTTACTCCCTAATTACAAACGCTTTATGAGCTTATCTTTACAAGGAATTAGCACTTTTAAATAAACAGGCAGTTACCTGTTATTTTATCCGTTAAAAAGCGCTTTTGAATAAGCAATCCCCTTGACTTGAAATCAACCTGTTTGACCTGAAATTAACCTGGCAACCCATTTGACGTTGTTGACTTGAAAACAACTCGCCTACCCAATAACCCAAACCCAGAGGTGGATCCAGAAAAAGAAGATGTAGGGGGCAAAAAAAATAGTTGAGAATACATACCACGATGTGTTAAAAATAACCGTGACCCTGGAGGAACTGAACATATACTAATGTGATTTTGTTTATGTTCGTTTGTTTAATTTAACGAACAAATAGTTGCCCATGGAACAATGTTCATGTTCGTTCTTTTGTGTTTACGAACAGACACAAACAAACGTAAAAGAGCACAAATGAACAACAAATTAACTAGAAACTCTTAATATCTAAATTTTTAGAAAAAGTTATAAATAGTTTAAAGATAAATTTCAAATGGTATATGAATATAAATGTATGAATATAAAATGTTCACAGATTAATTATCAAACGTTCACAAAAACAAATGAGATTTATACGATCACCATGCTAATGATTACATAAAATATAAGAAAAATGAACATTTGTCTATTGTAGAAAAAAACACCAACAATAATTATAATAAAAATAAATAAAAACAGCGCAAACGAGAGATATTGTACAAAAGCAAAAGCATAAAATGTCATATGGTCGTACGGGGTGATATTAGTATACAAGTTTTAAATCAATTTTATAAATTTGTAAGCTTGTTTTGTTGGGCTCAAGAAAGATAGAGGGCATTGATAATTTGATGGGAAGGCATTTTATATTAAGACTTGTATCTCTAAAACCCAATGCATTGTATAAATGTAATTATCACATAAGCATAGAGGGCACTGGCCCCCACAACTAATTACCTACATCCGCCCCTGCCCAAACCCGAACCAATTTTGCCTCCCCTAATTCATTTTGTTGTTCATGTCGTCTACATTAGTAGATAGATATGTATATTATATTATATTATGTATTATGTCATACATGGTATTTGTATAGGCCCATAGTGGTTCATGTTACTCCCGCTCAAACTGCAGGTATCCCTATTGTCTAAACGGGCTAGGTCCATTAAGGTTTTATGTTTAGCTTATATATATATATGATTACTTGTAATCTCTTTGAGGATCAATAAAGTACAATCTTCTTTTTATTTTTTTACACTCTATATTTTGCCCAAAGGTAGCAAGATAGAAGGTTAGGGTGGATTGGGAAAGTCAACACATCGCCCTTGCTAATATGGGTCGAAACAGGATGGAATGGGTTGGGTCACTATGCCACGTGTTTATCTACTTTTGAATAAATTTTTAATCTTAATTTATGATGGCAGCAACAATATGATGAGAATAATAATCTAAATCGTTGAATAGGAAGAATTAGGAAGATTTATGCATTTATAGAAAAGGCTTCGGGGACTTTCAGCCCGTTTATCTCATTAAAAATTCCACTTTCCATTGAACTTCTTAATATGACCCGTTTGATATAGCACACAATTCAAATTAGCCATGGAATTGCCACTTCTCTATTCTGACTATTTTAGCTTGTAAATGAGTTACAATTGACGTATTTTCATGCAAATGAGTTAAGATTGCTGGCTTACAAGAATGATCATATTCCAGGTTGAACTGATCAGTAGCAATTCAGATGCCAAAATTGAAATCAAACACATTGTGACTCTGCAGCAAGACGCCATCAGCTCAGAGGTTGTGATCACCAACTTGAGATCTTCATCACTCCAACTAATAGGATCAATCATTGGGCATTTAGCTGTAAGCACCCCTGAAGCATCTTATGCTGTTGGCCTAGAGAGCTCAAATTACTTTGTTAAGCCACCAGTTTTCTCAAACTTCAGTATCATTCCTCCTGATTTCAACAATAATGATTCGGATTCTAGAAGCCCATGGGGTCAAGTGGGGTTCAAGCAATTGCTATCAGGCTGGGGACTTGGAATTTCGAATGATGGCTCTAATGATAAAACTGCAAAAAATGGGCAAGAAGAAGACGAAGAGATTGAGGGTGAAGAAGAGGATAACTATAAGCATTTAACTGAGAAAATGAGCATGATCTACACCAGTGCTCCGAGAAGTTTCACCATCATGGACAGGGTATGTTGAATCAACTATGCTATAAATGTTGTGGTCTTTGCATATACTGTTCTACTAACCGTTATGGAAACTATGACTCGCAGATCAATAGGTTAAATCTTTGAGTGGTAGCTGACTCATATAAATTATTAATTTCATTTTAAACAACCAGCATACTTCTAAAAGGCAAAATTAACATAACTATTAACTAGTTCATATGCATTGTCCCATACAGGGTAAGCGGAACTCAGTTGTAGTGGGTAGAGAAGGCTTTAACGAGTTGTACATTTTCAGCCCCGGCTCAAGTCATAAACCATATGGCAAGTACTCATATCTATGTATCGGTCAAGCTGCATTGCTTAAACCAGTAACCATAGGTCCCAAATCCGAATGGAGAGGCGTGCAACACTTGCACAACCCAAATCGTTAATTGTATGTAAATTTTTGTTCATGTCAGTTATTTAAAATTTCTATGACCATGTGATTAAAAATGAATAGTTACTTGGTTTTGATCGTCATTGGGTATGTTTGGTAGCAAGCTTTTTTGAGCTTTTAGGAGCTTCTAGCCTTTAAGAAGAAGCTCCTTAATAGATACTAGATATACATGGAATATATTTTAATATATATTCTAAATAGTATTAGAGATATAATGTAATTAACAGAATATTTTGGCATGATAGAATATGACTCTCAATCGCCAATTTCATTGATAACCCATAATATTTATAGAGTACAGATCCTACTTTTATGTATAGATATACATTAATTACATTATATCTCTAATACTATTTAGAATATGTGATTAAAAATGAATAGTTACTTGGTTTTGATCATCATTGGGTATGTTTGGTAGCAAGCTTTTTTGAGCTTTTAGGAGCTTCTAGCCTTTAAGAAAAAGCTCCTTAATAGATACTAGATATACATGGAATATATTTAATATATATTCTAAATAGTATTAGAGATATAATGTAATTAACAGAATATGACTCTCAATCGCCAATTTCATTGATAACCCATAATATTTATAGAGTACAAATCCTACTTTTATGTATACAACAACAGTACCCAATCCCTGCATAAGCGGGGTATAGGGGAGGTGAGATGTAGACAGTCTTACCTCTACCCAAAGGTACAGAGACTGCTTCCATAATTACATTAATTACATTATATATAGATCCTACTTTTATGTATAGATATACATTAATTACATTATATCTCTAATACTATTTAGAATATATATTAAATATATTTCATGTATATCTAGTATCTATTACTAACCATTCGTTTTAGCTCCTAAAAAGTTTCTGTTCAGGTTTGAATGGGTAAAACATTTTGTCTTGAAAGTTACTATTTATAGAAAACAACAATAACTAACTACTTTCTCCAGTTATTTCGAGGTCTCAATCCCCTTCCATTATTTGTTTGAGTAGCAATTACCAGATTAATTCACTAAACTAGACAATACTGGAGAAAACCAAATAGAGATAGCATTTACATGGCATAAAAATGAAATCTGATCAGACTAGGTGGTGAGGGAATGGCAAGTTCCCAACCATCTAAAAAGGCGATAAAGAGCACTGGAGGAAACAGTGGTGTATCCTCAGGCCAGTCTGTAAAATTTGCACGGCGAACTTCAAGTGGACGTTATGTCAGTTTATCAAAAGATGATGTTGAGACATCAGATGAGAAATCTGGGGATTATACGAACTACACGGTTCATATTCCGCCAACCCCCGACAATCAACCAACAGAGACATCAGTGGCTACAAAAGCTGAAGAACAATACGTTTCTAATTCGCTTTTTACTGGAGGTTTCAATAGCGTTACACGTGCCCATCTCATGGACAAGGTGATTGATTCGGAGGTAAGCCATCCGCAAATGGCTGGATCCAAGGGCTCATCATGTGCCATGCCGGCTTGTGATGGCAAGGTCATGAAGGATGAGCGAGGAGTTGATATCGATCCTTGTGAATGCAGGTTCGTTTTTGTATTACGAGTTCCGTATTTAAAACAGTTTAATGATTCCTTTTTTGGTTCTTTTTACAGGTTTAAGATTTGTAGAGACTGTTTTTTAGATGCACAGAAAGAGACTGGATTGTGTCCGGGATGCAAAGAACCTTATAAAACAAATGATGGTGATGACGACTCACCCACGGGAACATTGTCACTTCCGGGGCAGGATGGTAAACGTACGTCGCTGATGAAGAGGAACCAGAATGGGGAATTTGATCAGAACAAATGGCTGTTTAATGAGACATCGGGTACTTATGGAGTTGGAAATGCATATTGGCCACCGGATGGTAGTGATGGGAAGAATGGTGGTGGTGGTCTTGGAGACCCGGCTGACAAACCATGGCGACCTCTCACCCGGAGAATACCGATTCCAATGAGTATCATTAGTCCTTATAGATTGTTGATAGCAGTTCGTTTTATTGTTTTGTGTTTCTTTTTGACGTGGAGAGTTTCACACCCGAATAACGATGCAATTTGGCTGTGGTTCATGTCTATTGTCTGCGAGATCTGGTTTGCATTTTCTTGGATCCTCGATCAGGTACCAAAACTTTGTCCGATAAATCGGTCTGTCGATCTCCAACTGCTTCATGATAAGTTCGAGACAGGTGACAAAACCAATAATCCCAAGGGTCGATCGGACCTCCCTGGTGTTGATTTCTTTGTTTCAACTGCTGATCCTGAAAAGGAGCCTCCGCTTGTCACCGCCAACACCATCCTCTCGATCCTGGCCATTGAGTACCCAGTTGAGAAGATTGCTTGCTACATATCTGATGATGGTGGTGCACTATTGACCTTTGAGGCGATGGCGGAGGCTTGCAGCTTTGCTGATCTGTGGGTACCTTTTTGCCGGAAACACGACATCGAACCACGAAATCCTGATACATATTTCTCATTAAAAGGCGATCCAACCAAGAACAAGAAACGATTGGATTTTGTTAAGGACCGGAGGAGGGTGAAACGGGAATATGATGAGTTCAAGGTGAGGATTAATAACTTGCCAGATTCAATAAGGAGAAGATCGGATGCATTTAATGCCAGGGAGGAGATGAAGGTTATAAAATCCATTCGTGAGAGTGGTGTTGACCCGACTGAGCCAATAAAGGTAAAACGGGCCACTTGGATGGCCGATGGCACTCATTGGCCTGGTACTTGGGCTAACCCAAGCCCTGATCATGCCAAAGGTGATCATGCTGGTATCTTACAAGTAATGTTGAAGCCTCCATCCCCTAACCCCTTACAAGGGTCGGGGGAAGATAGTCTTGTCGACTATTCAGATGTCGATATAAGATTACCGATGTTTGTGTATATGTCACGAGAGAAGCGCCCTGGTTATGACCATAACAAGAAAGCTGGGGCCATGAACGCGCTTGTGCGTTCATCAGCGGTCCTATCCAATGGGCCATTCATCTTGAACTTAGACTGTGATCATTATGTTAACAATCGTATGGCGGTTCGAGAAGGGATTTGTTTCATGATGGACCGTGGTGGTGAAGATATTTGTTACATTCAATTTCCACAACGGTTTGAAGGAATTGATCCTTCAGATCGTTACGCCAATCACAATACGGTGTTCTTTGATGGAAACATGCGTGCACTTGATGGAGTGCAAGGACCTTTTTATGTGGGAACAGGTTGTATGTTTAGACGTTTTGCATTGTACGGGTTTGACCCACCAAAGGTTGAGATGCTAGCGCATGAAAAGAAGGGCGGTGATGGTACTGAATCAGCTACAGAGACACAAGCGTTGAAGGCAACTGATTTTGACCCAGATCTTGATGTTAATGAACTACCAAAGCGATTTGGAAACTCGACCCTTTTGTCGAATTCTATACCTGTAGCTGAGTTTCAAGGTCGACCCATTGCTGACCACCCAGCGGTCAAGTATGGTCGACCTCCTGGTGTCCTTCGGAATGTTAGAGAACAACTTGATGCTACCACAGTTGCTGAAGCTGTTTCAGTCATCTCTTGTTGGTAATGCCTACTTTGTGACATTAAAAATGGGTCACTGGGTCAATCATGATGATGGACCCATTAACCCATGAAAATATAATAAAATTTAGTTTTCTACTTAACATAAATAAGTTTTGATAGTATTTTTCTACTAAATCTCATGCTAATTTTATTTGTATAAATTGCTACTTGCTAACAGTGAACTACAATGCAATAGACTCATTTTGTTGTTGATGTTGGTTTAAACAAAGGTACGAGGACAAAACAGAATGGGGTGATCGAGTGGGATGGATTTATGGATCAGTGACAGAAGATGTGGTAACGGGGTATCGAATGCACAACCGTGGGTGGCGGTCCATCTACTGTCTCACAAAACGAGATGCTTTCCGTGGCTCTGCACCTATTAATCTCACTGATAGACTTCATCAAGTGCTCAGGTGGGCCACCGGTTCCGTCGAAATTTTCTTCTCGAGAAACAATGCTTTTCTAGCTTCCAAACGCCTCAAATGGCTACAACGTTTAGCTTACCTAAATGTTGGTCTCTACCCCTTCACATCTCTTTTCCTTATCGTTTATTGTTTTCTCCCAGCGCTTTCACTATTGTCTGGTCATTTCATAGTCAAAAATCTCAATACCACCTTCTTAGTCTACCTCTTGTTGATGACATTATGCTTGATTGGACTTGCGGTGTTGGAAGTACGATGGTCCGAAGTGTCTCTAGAAGATTGGTGGCGGAACGAGCAGTTTTGGCTAATTTCCGGCACAAGTTCACATTTAGCAGCCGTGGTTCAAGGACTATTGAAGGTGATTGCAGGGATTGAGATATCATTTACTTTAACCTCAAAAGCAGTTGAAAACAGTGATGATGTTTACGCCGAGTTATATCTAGTGAAATGGACGTCACTCATGATTCCACCAATTGTTATAGCAATGATTAACGTTCTCGCGATGGTGGTTGCTTTCTCCAGGACGATTTACAGCATAAACCCGCAATGGGGAAAGTTTATCGGTGGTGCGTTTTTCAGTTTTTGGGTTTTGGCACATTTGTATCCGTTTTTCAAAGGGTTGATGGGGAGAAGAGGGAAGACACCGACGATTGTGTTTGTATGGTCTGGGCTTATTGCTATCACACTTTCATTGCTGTGGGTTGCTATTAACCCTAGCGCAGGACCCAGCGATGCTGCTGCCGGAGGTTCTAATTTTAAATTTCCTTGAAAGCGTAACTTGTTTGTTTGTAAAATTACAGCTTAATTGGCCTCCGGCTCCCTACCGGTAGAGCAGCCTTTGGAAGTTTTCTCATATTATCTTTAGTTCAAAGTGTTTTTGTTTTTGGTTTTATAGTATTGTGTTATTTATTTGCAAATATTAGAACTAGAATTTTAACCACAATCGGATATGTTCCAATTTGTTGCAAACATTTTGATCTCTCATACATTCTTATTAAGATATCCTTCTATAGTTGTCATAATAATAATGATCAGAAATTCTGTTACCTATTTATTTATTATATATATATAGATATCTAAAATTATATTTACAGCAACTGTTTTTTTATGTCACTAAACAATTTCAGCGAAAACCAAGCTATCAAACAATGTAATACTCCCTATTGATCATAATAATACATCATAAATAGGTTAGGTTGCAAGTTTTAGTTTCATGTCTTTATGTATGT
>JAOEHQ010003200.1:0-18561 GCA_025447715.1 Asclepias incarnata
AAGTTAAAACAATATATATATATATATCATTAATTGATGATGGCTCAGATGGCGCAGTTCGAGCAACAACTGATACATAATTGTAGTGACCAAAAGAATTGACAAAAAAAAATGATTCAAAACCAAAAAGAAAAAAGAAAAAAAAAGGTTCAAAACCAAAAATAAAAGGTTCAAAAAAAGTTCAGATCCAAAAAAATAAAATATATATATATATATATATAAAAGAAAAAAAACAGGGTCCAGAAGTTACTATTCACTCCAATGACATTTAATATAGTATATAATATAATGCATAAAACCTCATAAATCATTTTAATATAAAGTTTTTGATTATTACTGAGTACTAACATACCAACTAAGCAACTATCAACAGATAATCAAAAAATATGAACGAGAAAAAAAAGTCTTCCCAATCAATTGAAATTAAATTTTTTGATTGGTAATGTAAAGTATATAGTGAGGTATTAAAAAGGTGTAAGATTAAATAAAGTTAGAGCCCAATATGAAGATGATGGGTCGGGAAAAAAAGGGGATCCAGTGGAGCGATGAGAAGGTGGTGGACTGGTGGTAACGTGACAATACTTTTTATAGGTGACAGAGGAGATAGATTGGGAATGGTCTAAAACTACTTAGGATTGTAAGGCAATTTGTGAACCATACTAATACTAACTCTTTTTTTTTTTTAAAGGTAGCTTTTATTCACAATTGATCCGATATATTAGTCTGTCGGAACCAACAATACAATACTTACATCAAATTGAAACTACACCATTCTTTCCGGCTAATAGTACAATGCTTTGCTCTATTTCTATACCAAAGAGAACCAAGAGATTTAATATCTTGTATAATGAAATCCGCCGTTACTCTAACATTTGAAAACCTTTTCTCGTTCTTCACTTTCCAAATACAACAACACGCCGTGATGATAATACCTTTTAATGCCTTCCTTTCCAACCTGCCAGTACCCAAAGATCACCTAAACTTTTGGGGAAAATGTCAAATATTCATTTCTAACCTCCATGGATCATCAAGGTCTTTCTTGGTCACACAAAACAAAATCTTGAAAAGAAACTAGTGGTATTCATTATCTGATTTGACAAGTTTGATGCATAAAATCCTGATCAAGCTAAAACATCGGTTTGACTTTTCCCCAAACCAATCTTGGCAACTTGTTGACCTCGGCAAACCTGGACACAAAGCAATGTATTCTTTTTCTAGGAAAGAAAGACGTGGAATTGAGAGCAGTCATGAAAGAGGGGCATGTCGGGGAAACCCAGAAAAGCTTAAGGCGTCGGGCTTAGTGTCATATCATTTCCCACGGCATAATACTTGCTGATGCTAACAGTAGAATAGAAGGTATTAATATAAACTACTCGGCTCAGCCAGAATGTCTAATTTATGTTACAAATAGTAAACCAAACCATATACATAGGTTTGATGATTTTCCAAACCAGTTGGCCAAATAAGAAAGGACCAACATAGTGAAGTTGCTTCAGTTTGACTGGTCTAGTCGGTTTCAGCAAAATAGTCAACTCACCCCTATATAAGAAACTGTGAGAAGCAATTAAGCATAACACTTGCCTATCATAGAACACACCCAATGGAAGTTCTTTTCCTCAAAGATGAAATTCTCAATATCAGAACAATTATACTATAGTAATTGTATCATATACATAAAGTTGTAGTTAAAGTCAATGACAATGTTTCATATAAGAAAGCAAAAAACTAATAAGATTGATGTAACTTATTCATGGGAACCCTAGATAGGTATCCCTCGAATGTTCAACAATAATCCCAGTACACTTATGTGTTTAAACAAGAGCTCATTGCTAGCGAAACCAAATATAAAACTGAACCCTGAAAACGACGACAAACGACATGAAACTTTGCAGTTTCATGAATACAAGGGAAAAAAGAACATAAAAGCCCAAACATTGTCCGGGCAAAACATTGTCTTTTGTATCATCTCACTCACAAGAGATGACAGATGACACCATTTGTTTTGACTATATGCCGCAACCCAATTATACACCTCACTCAAAAAAGACCAAAAAAGTAAAACCCATAGATCCAATACATAAAAACAGAAAAAACGCCTTGTAAACCACCATCTAATGCACTCAAGTTAGCTTTAAGAGATAGCCAACTGCCATCCCTTTTTTAGGTAAGCAAAGTTCACATAACGCCTGATACACCGTACTTTAACTATAACTTTATGCTTCCTACTATCCAGCGATTCCTGTAAGCAATCAAAAAGAAGTCTGTAAATATCAAGTACCCTTGCAGATGAGTTGCAAATACACACTAATATGCACAAAATTGTCAATGATGCTAATATCAATTTCCCACTCGCATAAGGTTCAAAAAAGGGTAGACAATAATCAAGTTTACTATAAGATGTATAAAACGGATTATATGACCTTTAAATTATCAGATAATAAATGAAATATTTTTACCCAAACTGACTTCAGCATCACTTGAATGATTACAAGAATCAAATATATACATATCAACAACTTATGGGATTTATTTCTCATAGTAAGCAATCACGTTGTCTAAACAGAAAAATGATCTATAACACAGCACAGTGAAAGTCAAGAAAGACTAGGGACTTTTTTTTGCAAAGCAGGTCTCAATGTTGGGCAAAGAAGGTTTCGACGGGACCAATAATTTATTGGCAGGCAGGCAGACAGACAGCCCAAATAAGTTAGCAGGCAACGATTGAGAAAGGCTAGGGACTAGTCGGTCAGGTGAGGCAATCTCAGCCAAATCACCTTGATACATGACAGGTGAGACGGCTTTGCCATTTTGATCGACTCTGCCACCTAGTCCCCGAGGCAAATAGGTGTTAGGCAATAGATTTTCTGATAAAAGGGGGTTGTTATTCTTTGGTAAACATAGATGGCTCTTCTCATCATTCTATTAGGCTGTCTATTTTATTTCTTAAAAAAAAAACCCTGCCCCTACATTGGAGTTTATATAGTCATATATTCCTATATAATAAGCTTAATAAAAAACATATAAGGTCTCCTCTATCCTCCATGGAATCCCTCTGTTTCTTTTATCACATGTTAAATCTTAATTTTTCTGATCGCTTAATCAATTGAAACTATTATAACTGTAAACTTAAACCATAACTCTATTAGTACTGTTAAAGTCTGAAAGTAATCGGTGTTATAATATATGCTCATAAAATGTTCCTGCTATGTCTCTCCTAAATATGCCACTAACGGTATATGTCTGAAAGTAATCTGTGTTTGCATAGTCAAATTATATATTCTGGAGGACTGTAATTGAAGTGAATACATAAAATGATAGATATGATCACATTATAATGGCCCTGCTCTTCTCTTAAATCTGTTACTGCAAATTTAGTTATAGGCATGATCAAGAATCAAGATTACTTTCAACTATCAAGAATTCAAGATAACTACATAAATCACCAGTATTTCTTCATATTAGCTAAATGTGGTATACACATTATCTGCCAATTTAGGATTACTTCACTCGGGCTCGCACCAATTTATGAAGGGCAGGTAGCCTCAAGGGTGCTTTCGCATTCAACTACCTTGCTATAACATTGATCCATATTTGGGTAGTTCGCCAAGACATGAATCCGTCTGACATACATTGTAGTTTTGACAAATTGCTTCTATTCAACTTTGAAGTTTTTTGTCTCGATTTATGTGTATATATAAAGTTTTCAGTAATGTTTTTGTAAATCCGCCTTCGGTGAATGATTATCAGAATCCAATCAAAAAGCTACTGAGCCCAATTTGACTTTCTTACTAATGTGCAGACCATAAGAATCAAACCATGTAGATTGAATTATCCTAACATAATAACTTTCTATAGTGCTCATGAATTAACAAGAAAACATACCTCTATTTTCCTGTCGCTTAGCAACACTATAACCACCAACATAACCAGAAGGACTCTTAGTCTGGACATCAGAACCACCACCACCTAGCCCATACCCACCAAATGAACCAGATGCCTCTAGCTCATTATTTGTTAACCGCCAAGTCGGGTCACCCCCATAGACCGAGCCGCCGCCGCCATAAAAGTCTGAAAAAGGCCTGTCATAACCTACATTATATGGACCATATGATGATGTAGGAACCACATTATTACTAGCATTTCTTCCATAAACTGCACTTCTTAAGCCATAATTATTATCCCCGCCTCCATAACCAAGATTAGCACTCTGTGTAGTAACATTCCCCGAACTTTGAGATGAAATAGGAGATGAACCCCAATTGAGCCCTGTGTTCCCTAAGATACCCCCACCAATGACCCCAGCTGAGCCTGTGGAATTTGATGCATAGTTAAGCCCACCATTACCCCATAAATTTCTAGGATTCGAACTGAAAAAAGATGTATTCCCAGCATTTCCACCCTCAAAACTAACAGGATTCCCAGACCGATTTGAATTCCCAACATAATATGGGCCCATTCCCCTCCCATAACTCAGAGTACTATTATAATTAGCACTGCCACCATAATTCCCGTTCATCCCACTCATCCCAGGTTGAAAGTTCAATCCCATTCCATTCCCAGAACCAAACGTAGCAAACCCACTTCTTGCAGAAGGAACCGGGCTGAATCTACCGTCCATCCTAACACCATAACCTCCAACTCCAACAGCGTTCGGAGAGTAAGCTCCATTAAGAAAGCTACTGGTTCGACTCAACCCATAAGGATGTGCACCAAGTGAGCTTCGGACTGGACTAGGTGAAAGCTCTTTTGGGACTGCTCGTTTAACCTCGACCATTTTACCATTAAGCTCATGAAATGTTTTCAACAAAACCTTGTCTACTGCATCCTCTGAATCAAACGTAATGAACCCGAATCCTCGTGGCCTTTGGGTACTATGATCATACATAACCACAGCATCCGTAATTGTTCCATATTGTTCAAAGTACCTCTTGAAATCATTTTCAGTTACAGTAGACGCTAACCCTCCTACGAAAATCTTTCTAGTTCGGACTGGGCCAGGAGAACCCTCAATGCTACTACTACTTCTAATCGGACTTTGATCATCCCTAGGAACAGCCTTTTTCGCCTCAACCTGCATTACCAAAACAACATTACACAAGGTATTCCGATCACTCAATCTGAATCAAAAATATGAACTAAGTTACCATTCTGCCATCAATGTTGTGTTTCTCCTTGGTAACTCTATCTGCAACAGCAGGATCCGAAAACACGATGAACCCAAAACCACGGGCACGACCCGTGGTATGATCCCTCATAATTACAGCTTCTATAACCTCGCCATAACTACTAAAATAGTCTTTCAAACGCTCTTCATTCGTGTCCCATGCTATCCCACCAATAAATAACTTACCAAGATCAGATTGCATTTTCTGCACACAGGAAGAACCAATCCATCACAAACCAAAATCACAACAAACACAATATATTCCTATAGCCTCATCGCCAATCTAAACTAGCAGCATAATGAATCTAAACATACAAATTACCAAAAACATATCCTAAAACATTATCAAAATGTCCGTCCCATGATAAGTGTCCACATTCGCATTTCTGTTTATCCCAAGATAAAAATCCACTTTCAAAACTTAACCAATCAAAACACTTAAAAGAAAAAAATCTATGATAAATTTTCTAAAACGGTGTGTCAATTTCATGGTGGACATTTATTTGGGAGCATGAAGTATAACAATCCATACTTCAACAAAGTGAAAATGTAGATCAGATTAAAAGCAATATACCTTACTTTGAAGAAACACACACAAAGATTAGTATTCCCAACAAGAAAATGGGATTCAGGATTCAGTCAGAAAACATTTAGGAATCTTCAATCCAGCAAACAAAATTTCAGCTCAAAACTTTACCAAAAAAATCAATCAAAAACCAAAATTTTTAGCCCAAAATTGCAAAAAAGATATAAAAATAATCAAAAACCAAACTTTTTAGGCCAAAAATAAAAGAAAATATATAAATAAACAAATCTAACAAAAACCCACAAAATTTAACAAATACCCAGATGAAAAACTTGATAAAAATACAAATTTAAGATCTGAGAGGAGGCACAATAAGAACAGAGGGCATGTTCATCCTCCTCATGTATTGCCCCCTTTATATTTCTTAATTTTATTCAATTTTTTAAATAGAAAAATTAATAAAAATTAAAGAAACAAAAATACATCTCTTAAAAAATAAATCTTTGATATGGCTTTGTCTTCTACATAAATAAAAATGTGAAATTTGGCAAAAAGATTAGATTTTTTTTTGCTGGTTAATATGTGTGTGGTAGTGTATGTAAAGAAGAAAAAAAAAAGATAAACTTTTTTTGGGGGTGTTTTGATCTGAGTTGATGAGGTTTATATATATACTTATTGGGAAAATGGTTTTTGTGTTCAATCCCATGTATGTGAATGCATGGATGTTTAGTTTGTGGACCCATTTTTGATTGATCTGCGACGGTTCGGACTTCACAACAAGATTGATTTGTTGCTTTGGTTGATCAACGGTTGAGATTTCTTTTAGTGGTTATTTGTATTTGTATCTATACATAATATCCCTTGCACTAGTGGGCTTGAGGTCTCCTCCTATAAGGATGTATTACGTCATGTAACGTCATGTCATATCGGACGAGGCCTCTAAAATTAGAATTAATGAATGGAGCCCTCCTCCAAAGGGACGTTTTATAACATGCGGCAATCTATTTTTGTATTTTTTTTAACACATTAATACTTTTAATTCTTTTTTACTTTTATCACATTAAACATTATTCTACCCCTAATTATAAATAAAAACTACATTATATTAAATTAAAAATTAAAACATACAATTACAAAAACTTATAAAAACTTTAATAAAACTTATAACCTATTTGTAAATCCTATAATACTCTAGGGCATTAAAGTAAAAATTAGTTATAAATAACAAAAACAAAAGGACAAAATTAATGTCGTGTGGGCAAAGGTGGGTAAAAGAGTCGTTGGCTCATCGAATTAAACGAAAAAAGGGGCGCTCAATCCATGCCGGGGAAAACATTTTCTTTGGCCAAAACGCCCCTCGGGGAACTGTTAGGAGGCAACTGGGGTCATTCAGGGGCGGCGCCGGGTGGACAAACGCTTCACTCCGGGCAGTCTTTAAGACCAATGTGGGTTAGCCCATTTGATAGAGGTTTTTACCTCTTAGAATAAACACCAAGGTTCAATTATTTCTTGGCAATGGAGTAGTTTAAGATTATTTGGTATATTTAGATGTAAAGTTTGTTATTATAAAAATAAAAAAAAAAAATTATATCTCTTAATATATATATATATATATATATATATATAAGAGAAACTTAAAATCTCTTCTAAATAAGTTACAATTCATGTGAGTCGTTGATCAAAGAAGATGATGTCATAAAGATTTTACTAATTAAATTAATTTATTTTAATAATCAACTTATATATTTATTATAAAAGCATTATCAAGCCAATTATTTTGAGAGACTATTTTTCTCTTTTATTCTTTCTTAAATAGTAGCATTAGCTACAATTTTTGTCCTTATCGTCGACCGCTACTTGCAGGTTTCATCCATAATTTTCATTTATTACACTTTTGGTCCATTTTTTTGGCCTCCGTCAATAGTTTTGGTCCACATGACTAACAGACGTTAAAAATGAAAGCATGTGTCGTGCATGTGAGGGTAAAATCGTTATTTTCTATCTATCATCATCATCATTATCATCTTTCATTTGGAAACAATCAAATCAACTTCTATATAATTCTTATATCATGTCATATACAAAATAAATTAACTTCTATATATATATATCAAATCATATATCTATATCATCATCTACATCATCATCAAACAAACAAATCCAAAATCTCCATCTATTATACTCCCAATTTACTCCCAAATTCATAACTCATACATAACCAAACCATCATCACTGGCCTTGATGAAATCATAATAGACTTATATATTTAAAACACCTTGAGTTGTTAAAGGAAGAAAACAAATGAAGGAATCCATAACTGAACTTAAAACCACGTTCTAATAAGCTAACACTTCCATCTTCACAACCCACCGCTACTTCAAGTCATTTACAACTTCAATATCATCGGATCCGTTGCTATCTTCGTCTTTTTCATCGTTTTCATTTTTCATCATTAACAACATAACCATCTTATCTTTGTAGACTCCTAGATCATCTCATCTTTGTAGACTCCTAGATCTATATATATAATATATATATATATATATATATATATATACCACCACTTTAAGAAACCGACTTGGATCCGAGAACAACAAACCCATGAGGCCATGACTTTCGATCCGAACCAAATCCCGAAAACGCGGATGGTGACCCGGAACTTCTAGCATATCAACGTGGGGCTTGGTTAATTATTGTCTTGATGATGATCTCTGTTCTTGGTTTATTTATGATGGTTTTTATAACTCTTAATTTAATTAAGGTTGACTACAATCTTTTCTTGTTAATTCCTATATATGTACATAAAAATTAACTTGTCACAAAAACTTTTGTTTCTTTAAAATCATTTCCATCAAAAAGTATTGAAGAAAGCAAAATGGTATGCTATCAAGACTTTGTTTGTTTTATTAATTATTTTTCTTTCGCAAGTGATTATCAGCTAAAATCATTAAACTATATGTATTATTTACATCAATGATAACTTATCATTTTTGTTTATAAAGGTATAAATAAATTAATTACTTTTGTCTCTTATGTAATATATTCTTTGCTTCACATTCTCACTACTACTTTTGTTTCAAAATAATGTAGTGTACTTTACATTCATCTATTTGTCTATAAATATATGAACATTTGATAACCTAACAATCAATGTTGTTGTTTTGGGTTTGTTGGATGATTTTGATATTGGAAGAACGATTGTATATATTAAAAAAAAAGGCTCATTGATATATCGTATGCCTTTAATTTACGGTTGATACAACCAAGGCTCATTGATATATCGTATGCCTTTAATTTACGCATATTGGATGAGACATATTTTTATTTCACATGTACTATCATCATTTTTTTAACATATAATGTATATAATATCAATATACACTATTATGAAAAATAAATATGTAAATAGTTATATATATATGAATATATATATATATATATATATATATATATATTTTTGACGTATTGTGCGGGACAATAATCTAGTTTATATTATCTTACATTATACATACACATTATTGAGGGGTACTCTATTCATGTGTGTATTTATCTAGATCAAGATACACATTTTTCTCCAAAATGTTTGCATCAATTTCGTTGGTTTGATTGAAAGTGCTACTTAAATTTGGATTAATACATTTGTTTCTCTAACTTACTGTTTTATGTTTTGTGTACACTACACACTATTGAGGGGACTCTAAATGTTTGCATCAATTTCGTTGGTTTGATTCAAAGTGCTATTGTATACTACACACTATTGAGGGGACTCTATTCATGTGTGTATTTATCTACATCATGATACATTTTTTTCCAAAATGTTTGCATTAATTTCGTTGGTTTGATTCCAAGTGCTATTTATATTTGAAGTAATACATTTGTTTATCTAACTTATTGTTTTGTGTTATGTTTTTGTGTATGATTTGAGAACGAGATGACGCTAGCTTGTACCCGGTTAGGTTGATTGACTCTTTGAAATTATCAACTTTTTAAATTAAAGTACACTCTAGCTTTTATGACCTTATAGAAACTTGAACATGTGGTTTTTATAAGCTCGTGCTCATAAGGGGGAAGGAGTCATGAGATCTATGATTCCAATTCTCCCAAATCTCACCAATAAAATTATGTCAACTCAATCCCACCCTTCAAACCGTGGCCATGAGATTCAACCCTCCCAAATTTTATTTTACTTTTCATAATTAAATTAAACAATTATTTTTCATAATTAAATTAAACAATTATTTAAAGTAAACTTGCAATTTACCCATTGAATAATGTCTGATGTGTTTTTTTACCGTAAATTGCGTTGGTTGATCTGATCGTAATAACATGTGGTTTTGCGCTTTATTTATTTATTTGTCTGATACTGTTCTGTCATGCTTGTATTTTGGTTTATATCTAGTTATTTGGCCAAACTTTATATGTTCATTCCACCTTTATTTAGTTTGGAGGATCTCTATTAAAACGTAATTTGTAAACAACATGAAGTATGACATTGTTTTTATTGTACGTCATTTACGAGAAATCAACGAGAAATAAGATAATTCCGTTTTGTTGACAATTTTTTAGTTGAACCAATATAAACATCTATTTTATTATATACATATAACAATCCATTTTAAGTTCTACGATTGTTTTTATTATTGTATGTAATTCACAGGAAAAAATAAGATAGTCCGTGCAATGCACGGGTATCACCTAGTTTAAAAATATTTGAGTTCATTCAATACTACTTAGCTTTTTTTTGCTAGGAACACAACTTAACAAAACCCAATTTAAAAAAAAAAAAAGAAAAAAACCATGAAAGTGCGATCCCAATGTATCATTATCATGAAACTTATCTAGTACACTTTATTTTAGTTTTCCTGCCAAAAACATTTCAATTTTCCATCTTCCCTCCCAAACTCAAATTTCCTATAAATTCACACACATACACACACACTTTTATATATATTCACGGAGTATATAGTACTATCATATCTCTTATCTTATGTTTCATCATCAAACACAACTTCCACAAAACATGTCGCTAACACCAACTGATCATCGTGATCTCACCGTGACTTCTGTTCGCTCGTGTGGTGAGATTCATGTGATTGTGGGTCCAATGTTTGCTGGTAAAACAACTGCCCTTCTTCGCAGGATCAAATCTGAAGCCACTATTGGCAGGTACGTACACACACACACACACATATGTCCTTTAATCTCTTAATTATAGTCAATTACTTGTTGTTTAGATCCGGGGCGGAGCTATATACACTCGAGATGGTGCAACTGAACCAATTGAACAAAACAATTTTATTATTTTTTAAATTCCATCACTCTAGTGTAAATATATTTTTGTTTTTGAATTCTTGATATGAATCCATTCGACAAATATTCTGGCTCCGCTCCTGTTTAGATCCATTTGGGTTGTTGTATTGTATGTTAATTCATGATTTTTTTTTAAAGTCAAATGTTAGATTACATTTATCTTATAAAATAAAGTAATATATTTGGGACCGGTGTTGACTGTTTAAATATTTGTTGAATTACTTGTTTTTGACAATGTCAAATATTTTGACAAATAGGAATATAGGATGCCTTTGTTGATTAATTGTTAATTGATACGAGTATTATATTGATTTATTTATTATTTATTATTGCTCTTCTTTTTTATTAAATCAATTTAATGAAAAATATAAGGGCATTCTTTAGTGACATGATCTAAGATCCCGAATCATGTGGTTCTTTAAGACTTGATGTGTCGGAAGTCGGATTGATTGGTGGGATCGTAAATTACAAACATAAAATATAAATTTAATACTCTCCGTTTCAAAATAAGTGTATCGTTTAAAAAAAGAACTGACTTTTATGAATTATTTTTGTGAAAACGGGAATCAAGGGTAAGATGGTAAAGTAGATATACTATTTTTGGAAGTAGAAACTTATTTGAGAACAAATAAAATGAAAATATGAACACTTGTTTTGGGACTGATGGAGTAGTAATATTGATGTGTCAAAAGTGTTATACTACTCAACAACGTTTCAGACCTTGAAATTGCTTCATAAGTGTGACGGTACTAATAATATCTAATACATCTTTTTCGATATATGATACTAAACAATCAATCATAAAATTATCAACTCATCACTTGTTTTAGGTGTATTTGGGCTAAATTTTCAAAACATATGGTTTAGATTTGAAGTGGTTGATTGGTTCACTTAATAGCCGAATTAGAAATATATGCCGGATTTAATTATACTCCAAGTTTGATGTTTTGTTCATATAAAATAAGAACCTCCTAACAAACATGTCTTAGAAAAAATTATCAAACGGGATCTAAATTTTTTTCAAAACTAAGTGGATCTAAGGACCTACCTTGTTACGCCATAGAATAGCCAATGGCATTACTGGCATTTGATGTCTTACTAATTAGATTGGGTATAAACGAAACGGGTTATACTTTAGAGAGCACAAACTTAGGTGACCTATAGAGTTGAATAGTTGGTGTATTGATCTTGTCACTGTTTAATTTTTTTGTTAAATTGGGGTATAATGCAGGAATATAGCAATGATAAAATCAAGCAAGGATAATAGATATGCAATAGATTCAGTTGTGACACATGATGGAACAAAGTATCCATGTTGGGCACTTCCTGATCTCTTGTCTTTCAAACAAAAACTTGGGGAGGAAGCTTATGACAAGGTATGATCATAACAAAACATTCATTATGCTTGTTCTGTTCTTTTATTTTTTTCTGCAGGGGCCATCATATCAGGAGTAAAATTGTCAAAAACAAAATATTTGTTGTGTACAGAATTACAGATCATATTTTAACAAATACTATGTTTTTAGTTTGACCAACCCTTTAAAATTTAAAGCAAGTTTGTACTGTTTTATTTATTTGATTTAGTCTTGTATGCTTGGCAGTTGGATGTTATCGGGATTGATGAGGCACAGTTCTTTGATGATCTTTATGACTTTTGCTGTAAAGCTGCTGACCAAGATGGGAAAACTGTTATAGTTGCTGGCCTTGATGGTGATTACTTAAGGTGTGATGTTAAATCATGTCTTTGTTAATTGTTTCAATGTCTTTTGTTATTTTGTATTTCTAATATTTTCATTTGGCAGAAGGAACTTTGGTCCAGTGCTTGATATAGTACCTATTGCTGATACCATAACCAAGTTAACTGCCCGATGTGAATTATGTGGCAAACGAGCCCATTTTACTCTAAGGAAGACCAGTGAGACAAAAATGGAGCTTATTGGTGGGGCAGATATGTATATGCCTGTTTGTCGTCAACATTATGTTAATGGACATATGGTGATCAAAACCGTTGCTTAATATCAGAATATCACCAACTACTCGTTAACAGCTCAATGTTTGTTCTTTGGGGTTTACATGTTTATGTAGTTTTATAAGTCTGTTTGGTTTTGAATGTTGGTATGATGTATTGCACCTATGCTACTGTAATCTGTTGTACTATGTATATATGTATATGTGAGAAGTTAAGACATACATTCTTGGTTTGTATCTGTACTACTTGAGTTGTAAAAGCAAATTTATAATTGGTAAACCCATTGGAGTAATTGGGCAAAGAAAGATGGCACATTTTAAATCGAGTTGGATTTGTTCAAGCAGTAGCAAGTAGTTCATTATATTTAAGCATTTTTTTCTAAAGCTTATCATCACATTTGGTTATAAACAAAGGCCTTGTATAGTTGGTTATAATTTTGCAGGTTTTCCTAAAAGTTAAAAGAATAGAAAATTGAATCTAAATAACAAAGGTTATTGCTTAAAGAGACTTCATTAAGTACCTGTTCCACAGATTGTTTGCTGTGACGTTTGTTGAATTCTTGTGAGCTCCGAGCTCCATAACTCCTTACAGATTAGAAGTTATGGTCTTATGAAGCCGGGTTAATTCTAGTCTGCTTATCATGTTTTTACTGTTCCATAAATGAGTAATTCAGTACGCTAACTCTTCAAATTGTGATTCTGTTCCACTTTGCATAGCATGCTAGTGTTAAATCTAATATAGGTAGAATAACACATACAATAGATCATATAGAGTAAACATATTACACAGATTTTGCGAGTATGCCATTTACACATTGTTTTCTCTTTGGTTTTGCTCTACCAAACAAACTAAATCTTCTAAACACCTTCAGTAACTTACTAGCATACTTCCTTTGTGATGCAAAATTCACTGTCCCAATGCAGCTAGTCACTTGATCTAGAGGGGTTCTCTTCTTACTCATTGTTCTTCCTTCTAGCCCATACGGTCTCGCCGGCTCCACTTTATTGGAAATTTGTTCTCTTTTCTTGGATGTGTTTTGCAACTGAAGGCTTCTTTTCAGGGTCATCAGCTGATATTCAAGTGTCTGAATTCTAAAGCTTGTTGACTCATATTCTGTTCTGCAAAACTCGGGTTTTTCAGATGCTAAATCTTTTTGTAACAAGAAACTTAGTGGTAGATTTCTTGCGTCTTCTCCATCAACACATGGACTTTCTGCAAGATTATGGCTTCTTGAATTTGCATATCTTGAACTTGGAAGGCTTCCCGAGAAGTCTCCATAGTGTGCATATCTGAACGAGTCAGAGCATTCCTTTAATGCTTTGTGTGTACTTAACTGTTGAACAAAAAGTGCTTGGACTATTAACCGCAGAGGCATTAATTCATTTTGGACCGCTTCTACACAAACTTCATTCGATAGTTTCTGGCAGTTGAGGTATTTGCATACTGTACTCTTTTCGTCTTGTGACAATTCAGTGTGCAACTGCAAAACAATAAGTATCGACATGTTTCACAAAACAAGCTTTCTTTTGGATACTACTGAAAAGTTAATATAAAACTATGATAAAAGAAGTAAAAGAACTAACCTGTAGAAAAATGTTCAACGCTTTATACAGATGATCATGATTTTGCCTAGACGCCATTGGTATGATTTCAATGAGTTCCATGAATCTTTTTGAGCTCATTTTTGTGTCAATGGCTATACGGGTGATATACGCATCCCATAATTCTGCAACAACAGAATGATATGGAGAAGGAAGGTTGTTATTTGCACACATGTTAAACGCAACATAAGTCGAAAATATGCTCTCCATGGTGGCCATCTCAACGCTACTCGATACATCATCTATCCCTTTTTCCGGGAGAAGAAAATCTTCAACTTGAGCCATATGCAACACCCCAGATATCTGATTTTGTAACTTTATGGTGTACCCTTTATCTAAATTAAGCTTTAGTGATCTAGAGAGTAAACTGAAATAAAATCCCACTGGAATGACTCTACTACCCTTTTCGCCCTTTTGAAGTAAATCAAGAACCCCTTGTAGTAATACAGCTATATCTTCTTGCCTTCTTTTTTCAACAGAAAGTAACCAATTCGCGTAAAACAATATAACAGGGCTAACATACTTTTCTTTCATACCCTGTCTTCGTAAAGACCCGATTACCCTTTTAAAAAACCCAAATGGGAGTGCTATTAGGTCCTTAATCCACACATCTTGGCTCATAATTTCTTGAACCATTTCAGAACTCCATTTTTTAGTGCTTAAAGCTTCTAGAGTTACAACAGGTTGGTCTCTTCTTCTTTCTGGATCAAGAATCTCCATGCAAGCCATGAAGGCTAAAGATTCAATGCACCGGCTCACAATTAAGAGCTCTTCGGCCCATGGGTCAATTGATTGACATCTTTGGAGGACAATAAGGGTGTCCTCCCAGCTTTGTAATACAACTTGATTTAAATATATATCGAAACGCTCACATAGGTTTCCTGAGCTATACTCTTCCGTCATTTCAAGATATTCGGCTGCACATCTTAAGGCTGCAACGTTAAAAGGGTCGACTAAGGTGGATGAGCCATAGATAAAAAGTGAGATCATTTCAAAAGTCTCGGGCCCTCCTGGGAAATCTCGTGGTATCTCAAGTTCATTCGACTCAGTTAATTTTCGGTTAAAGTATCC
The DNA here is from genome assembly GCA_025447715.1 of Asclepias incarnata. Taxonomy (NCBI): domain Eukaryota; kingdom Viridiplantae; phylum Streptophyta; class Magnoliopsida; order Gentianales; family Apocynaceae; genus Asclepias; species Asclepias incarnata. The sequence goes on from JAOEHQ010003200.1 coordinate 15,642, forward strand.
ACTTTTTGAAATCAAAGGATACTGTAAAAAAAAATCATTTGTTAGAATAATTACAAGTACAAAAATGTTTGCTATATATGATCAAACTCACCTTATGAAGATTGAAAATTCTATCAGCAACACGAACACAAACCGACGCTGGCAAGCCTGTTTCTTGGCTCCTACATAACATATAACCGAAAAGAAAAGAGAAACATTAAAAGGGTATGATTGAATTCAAACCAAGAATCAAGAAAGTAACGAAAGATAACAAAAAGTTGCAAACTTGTTCATAATTCGATGAGTATTACCATGAAATGATCTTGATCTTGAGAAGGGCACTAACATTTGGAGATGATAAAGGACTAGAAAGTATAGAAGCATTGTCTTTTGGTGCAGAAATATCCATTTTGGTACTAAAAGAACAAAGAAGTTGTAAGTCTGCAAAACTTACAAACAAACTGAGAATTTAACCATCATTTTTGAGTCTTTTCATGGATATAATTGCTTGATCCGGATCTCCTCATATATAATAACAAAAAAATAGTACATTGTGAGCACTTCTAGAATCCAGAAAACCAGATGATTTTTAAATGTGTTTAAGCCATTTGATGAATGCATGTAAGGTCTTAGATGTGTGTAGTTTGTAGAAACTTTATGTGTTGGTCAAAGTAAAGATGCACACGAGTGTAGTAAAAGAAATGGTATTTTTTTTTAAATTTTTTTTTAAGGTTTCAAAGTTCATTTTCTTGATTATTGTGAAGTTTGAAAATGTTATAAAAGCCTTGGACAGTAAAATAAGGATGTAAACTTTTCTACCCTTCTTGCATGTGACCTTTTTGTCAATCTCTACATTTTTTGTGTCCTAATTCACCTACAAATCTCTGCAACTTGTTTTATTTTTATGTTAAATTACCAAGTATGTGCAAATTTCAACCTTTTTGTTATATGGATTGTGTAAAGGTTCGGATGCATGAATCTATCGGATTATTTGGCACAAGTTTTCCGCCCGGCCTTCCATAAAATAATTCGATCCCAAAAATCCATTTTTGTTGTAGTCAAGAAAGATGGTAAAAATTAAGTCGAATTGGATTCATTCAATTCGGTTAAGTAGTATTTCTTTCTTTTTAAGATGCAAAAACATTGTAAGCTGATAAAAAAAAAACATAGTATTCAAATTTTACATCAAATAGTTAGGAAAAAAAAATGTTGTATGCATGCATTAGCATTGGAAAAGGCATATAATAGTAATGAAGTATTGGTTGAGTCTCATCAATTGAAACTTCGAAAGTGAAGAAAAGATTTATCTAACTTTGAAAACTTGATATGAAAAATATATATAAATATAAAAAATAGAATCCTAAAATAGGAAAAGTAGTAATGAGAAAAGATGGAATGTCAAAGAATGAAAGATGAAGTAAAGATGAAGTCTTTTGGTGTGGTTTGTAGCATAAGTTAACAACCAGGACGGCACGGCTCTTCAAATCATCCCTTTTTTATTCCTTATTCTTGGCTTTGTTTCCTCCCACACTACTCAATCCCCACAAATCTTTTCCTTTTATTTATTTTTCATTGTAGCTACCCATATGTATATTTGTATCTTTGTTTGAATTAAAAGGTTTGATCATTTCAATTTTAATGATACCTAATTCCATTATGGACATGATATTGGAGAGGCAGGGTATAGACAATCTTATTTTATACACGGATAGATAAACGATAGACTTCTTTCAGTAAGAGGTTTGATAATGGCCAGGCATATTTTCACATTGAACTAATATTGTTGCAATATAATGTATGTATTGTATGAAGATCTTTCATGATTTTACATTTGCAAAAGATAAATAATCAATGATATGAAGTATTATGTATTTTGTATGACATTTGTTGAAACTTGGTTTCCATAATAGCCATTCACCATTGTCTTTCCCTACCAAAACACTAGTACATTTTCTGTTTAAGGATATATTTACATCACCAGTAATATTAGACAATATCTTTAGGGTAGGGACTTTTTTTTTTTTTGGGTATACGTGGTATTGACCCCACCTTAGGGAGTAGGTAATTCATGAAATTTTTGCAAAGCTCCCCCTCAATATAATCTGGTAATTCTCTTTTAACAAAGTTGGACCTAGTTCCTAGAAATTGTTTGCATCTAATCTAAGAGCGAAGGTGGCATAATGGCTCGGCATAGATTTTTGGCATACGGTAACACCGCCCCTATCATATGGCAAGGATTGGCATTCAAAATCTGCATACCTATGCCGATGGCAACTACTATTGGCATGGGTTTTTGTTTGACTTATGTGGTTACTTGTTTGACTTACAAGTTTTGGTAAGTTTTGATTTTTGTCGCAACTACTCCCTACTTTTTAGCAAGGTTTGGGATCTTTTGGGATGTTTTTGTGACATGTTTTTATGGTTGAAAGAATGCCAAAAATTGGCAAATTGTCAATCACCCCTTCATCGCAAGGCATTTCCCAACCATACCACATTCTCACCTCATTCTTACTATCACATGAACGTCACATAATTAAGAACACCTCAAGAATTCCGCCTACCAACCATACATCATCCTCAACTCATCCTCAAATATTTTATTTTAATACAAATTTAAATAAAACTATTATTTTTATAAAATTTAAACATTACATTAACAAAAATAAACCACTACAAATACTAATTAAAAAACATTCCGATAATAAAAAAAGCATCGATAATAATAAAAATAAAACTACTAGTCTCGAGCGCTATCACTTTGGCGGCCATAAAACTCATTCCTAAACTCTTCTTGTAAATATTTTCGATACGCCATATGGGCTTCTAAATCTTCTCTCAGCAAACCGGTTGGAATCGGCTTTGCAAAAAACTTCATGACATCCCGAACTTCCTTTGCGGCTTTCTTTATCTTGTTCCATTTTCCTTGGAGTTGGCGTTTTGT